>JAWZYT010006480.1:15000-145000 GCA_034508575.1 Petrolisthes manimaculis | reverse complement strand
GGGACTGACCGTGAGAAGAGAATAAGAGAGGGAGGTTAAAAAAAGAGTGGGAGGGAAGGAGCGGTAATGAGAGGGACGAGACAGTGACAGCAGGGAGAGTGAGGGAAGGGGGCGGCACCAGGGCTTGTGAGAGTGATGGAATGTTGTGATGGCGATAGTAATGGTGGTGACAGGAATGCTTGTGTGTTCTAAGAGTGATGATTGTCAGGGAAGGAGTAGGAGAAGAATACCTATATTACTGATAATAGTGTGGATCTGATGGTGGCGATAAGATGTTAAAGGACGAATAATATAATTTATCCTATACTATACATATACTGCTAGTGAGGTGTGCATTGTTTGGTTAGAAGTGAAGAATTGTGGTTTGGGCATATCGGCTAGCAACTCCGAGAGATCTTTGTACGGAGTCATAATTGAAATGTCTCTATCTTTCGCTTTCCCATTGTCTTTTCTATGGGTGCACGTGCAAGTTTTCATTTGGAAGTTGGAGAGAAAACGCCGGACAGACAGAGCAACTTCATATGATTAAATGGTGTGTAGCATTGAATGGTATGTATGTATGTTAAACTCGAGCATTAGGATATGAGGTGTGATATATAAAAGAACGAACATGAAAATAAATGGTTTAGTGCTGGGGGGGCGGGGTATGATGTCGTGTATTAGTGGTGAGTGGTGGTGGACCTTTTATCAGTGTTGAGTGATGAGGTGTGTTGTGAGGGTGGGCGTGGTGATGAATGGATCGCTGTAGCTATATTAGTGGTGAGTGATGAGGTGCCTAGTGAAGAAGGGCGTGGTGAGGAAATGATGATGAATAGTTTACCTTAACGTGGCCGACGCGTGGTACCAGGGTAGAGGATATTGTCCAAGCTCCTTTCTATTAAGGAATTTGGAAACACATGCACCACAGAGAACCAGGAAGAAGGATGGTAATGTTACTGAAGGATAATAGCTAAAAAGTAGGTTGTTTATTAACACAGTTTTTTTTAAAGTAACCAATTAAAGCAAATTGTTTAGTCCTTTTTTTTTATGAAAGAACCCACTGAACTATAATTGGTTGAAGAATCTTGCCATTAAGTAATTCACGGTTTTATGACTCATCTACGAATTGAGGGAACTAACGTTTCATGCGCTGCAAGAATCCTCCATCATACCAGAGAGGCGACAGGACTTTAAACCTCTACTGTAAACGAGAAGCAACTTATTCTATTAACACTTTAATTAAGTCAGGATCGGGTCACGCACATGATTATTAATTCCACAGAGATAAGCCCCACGGCAATTACTGTCATCGGTGAGAGGCGTTTAATGAATGACTCCTTGTATACATAGTAGCTTCATTTTCCGGCTAGGTACCCAACCAGCGAGACTTGATGAATGATGAAGAAAGAGGGGCGTGTAAAAGGGCCGTGGTGTGGTGATGACGGACGACCTAGTGACTGGAGGTGATGGTAATGAGTGAGGAGTGGTGATTATGATGGGAGGGAGGAAAGAGAGGGTGGTGGAGGTGGTGGTGGTCTTGTTGGGTGACAGTGAGGGATGAGGGTGGTGGTGGTGGTGGGTGAGGTGGAGAGAGAGGGTAAGGGAGCCATCATTGCTTCCCTTCTTACCACAACCTTTAATACACCTTTAACTCCTCTCTTTTCATTCTCTGGTCGTCGTTTGTCATGTCTCCTTTGATAATTAGCCATCCTTTTATATTTTTCTCTCGTATCCCCATTCTACTCTACACACACACTCTCCAACTATTCCTATACCCATGCAACGTGTTGAAACTTGTTGCTTCACTGTTATTTCCCGGCGAGTCACACAGTATGGTGGTGGAGTTTGAGAATGGTAATTCCGTGAGTCATTCCGTAAATTGAGTCACCCTGCTTTGATGCTGGATGACCTGACTCATTCTGGGTAGTACGAGTCAATATTTGAATGAGAAATGAGTGAAGCTGGTGAGTTGGTGAGAATTCATCGCCAATATGTGAGTAATGAGTGTAATGCGTTTAATCTGTAGCTATGATTAAATTAGTTTAATTAGCTTAATTAAGGTGTCCGAGTCATTATTTGTGCTAGTGGTGTAATGGATACATTGAGTAAGTCATCAATGCTATGTGAGATGTGTAGCAGCAGGGGTTATGGGATTATAAGAGCCTGTGTGTGAGTGAGATGGTGAGAAAATCAATAAGTGTTGAGAGATAGATATACCAGTGTCAGTATGGGTGATAATGATAGAGATAGCCTGGTATAATAGATGAGAGGAGAGTTGAGCGAGTTAGGTGTGAGTTGAATAATTCAGTACGCGACGAGTGAGTGAATGGCCTTTGTCAGTTTGGGTAAGAGACGATTGAGGTAACCACATTTAACATGAGTGTCTGTAAACTCCGCCCCTATAACTAATCTGACCCATAAACCCTGCCACTCCTCTGTCAAAAGTATATATGGCGTGTTCTAATGAGAGGGTAAACAGTAGTAGGCGAATTGGAGAGCTGCTAATTTGTCATCCAAACTATGCCAGGAAAGAAAGTATCACAGTTTAATTAAGGGAAGGGACTTGATGTTGTAGCATAGTTTAGAGGAATTATTTGCCCCCTAACTCTCTCATAACAGGTTATCTCCTCAACAAACCAGCTAGAAGAGGGGCGGGGCTTACGAGGAATAATATTGTGGTAGGACTGTAGACTAGAGAGAGAGAGAGTGAGTGAGGTGGGTGGGCTCTCCGTAATAATAACCTGTGAGTTATCAACTTCCACTTCGGACTCCCTTACATTCCCTGTTCTCTCGGGCCCTAGCTCTCCTTTTCATTTCATCCCTTCTCTTTCCTTTGCCATGCCCACTTCTTTTTCCTTTCCCATGCCCACTCTCTTTTCCCTCGCTCACACACTCCCATATTTGTTATGTATGGCAAATGAACAAATTAATGTTTCACTGTGTATTCGCTGTAATAATGTGTGTTGGGTGTTAATTGGTGAAAAAGCAGTGTATGAGTGGAGTGTTCGTGGAACGAGGTGTGCTTGTGACATCAACACGAATAACTGGTTAGTGTGAAGTGTGTGTGTACGAGTATGTGGGATGATAGTGTTCTGTATGAATGTAGTGAAGAAGGATAGTCTTGTGATTGTGGTGTGAAGTGTGCGAGAGAAATATGAAGTGTATAAACTCTGTGTGAATTGGAGTGAGCTGGCATCCATCCCTCCTCCACCTCCTCTTTCTCCTCCTCCCTAGCACCTGCCACCACCCGAAGCCTTCCACCACTACCACCTCCACCACCACCTCTCTCATTGATTGCACTCAGTCCTCCCGACCCACCAGGTTAATGCGTAGAACCGGCATGTGTCCTCCTCTCCTGACCTGTAACTGCCCCGTATTGACCTGTTGTAGGCTGGTGTTTGTACTGTCCCAACGCTTTAATTCCGCACCACTCATAATTATTTTGAACCAACACGAACTAATGAGCTAATATTATGTGATACACTCCATTCAGACATGATAATTAACTGCATGTGTTATATGAAAAGGCTGACTGTCAACCCTTCCTATTATAATTTATATAATGTTGTATCCCCTTGCTCAGCATTATACAGTACAGAGGGTAACCTAGTAATAATTCTGTTAACTTTTCCTTCCATCAATCTACCCACTTTTATTCCATTCTGCCGTTGTGTGTGTGTGTGTGTGTGTTGTCTAGCAATGGCGTGTCTTGTTTCATCCGGTTTGATCCTCCCCTGTCCAGTCCTATCTCGTCCTAGCCTATTTTTACTTCATCCAGCCTCCAGTCACTCTTGCTCTCTTCTGTCGTCCAACCCAGCTGTCTGTATACATGTTGTTGTTCAAGTTTGTCCAGTCCAGTTTGCTCTCCTCTCCTCTCCTCCCACCACCACGCACACAAACGTTATTCCCCGTAAGCTAACCTACATGATCTAAACTTGAGCCAACCCATATTCAAGTTATATAATCAAGCCTTGGCCGTCACTGCTGAGAGAGAGAGAGAGAGAGAGAGAGAGAGAGAGAGAGAGAGAGAGAGAGAGAGAGAGAGAGAGTTTGACGTTAGATTTTGTGAAGAAGTGTTAGCGGTGGTGACTTAAGAATAAATCATTAGAAGCCTAAAGGTCGATCGGTAGCGTCGTTGTTTTTGTTGTAGTTGTTGTTATTGATATTGTTGTTATTGTTAGGGTTTGCATTGGAAACAAAGAGAGCCCTGGTTACTTTAAGTTTACACACACACACACACACACACACACATACACACACACACACACACACACACACACACACACACTATTATCCTGTATATTATCTCCTGCGTTGAAAAATGTGAAAAAGTTAATGAGCAGAGTAGGTGATTTACCCGTAATTGTTTACTTACCAACTCTATTATTATAAAATGTAAAGCCTGTCTGCAACTAATGAGAAGAAAGGATAGCTGGAATGATGATGATGTCGTTGTTGTTGATCTAACCTTAATAGTAAACAAATAGTGGTGTTGAAGTTTGATGCTGTCGGTGTGGTAATAGTGAAGGCGATGATGATGATGGAGAGCGTGATAGTAATGAATCAGGAAGGGTTGGAGATGGTAGGACAGTGGAGGTGATGATGTGGAGGGAGATACTTGTGGAGATGATGGGTGGTACTGGTATACGTGTTCATTCATGGGTGTAATTATTGAGGGCATTCGTTGGGATGAGAACTGTATTTCGCATACTAATTAGTGATGATGATAGAAGCAATGATGATAAGAACAGTAATGGTGAATAATGGTAAATAAAGGTCGTTCGTGGTGATGTGTAGGATAGTGGTAGAGATGGTGATGGATGGGCGTGGTGATGGTAGTGATGATGAAAGTATTGCGTCAGAGGCTAGGCCAGGGCAGGCCAGAGAGGGAGAAGCGTCACACTTGTGTTGTCTCCATTGATCGCAGTGGTGGTCAGGACAGTGCTCTCTCTCTCTCTCTCTCTCTCTCTCTCTCTCTCTCTCTCTCTCTCTCTCTCTCTCTCTCATTTTGTATCATTCACTTTTCATCTCGCTTGCTCGCTCGCTCTTTCACTCGCCCCCCTTTTTCCATTTAAATTCCTTTCTTTCTCCCTGTATCTCATCGCTCTTTCCTCTTCCATCTCTCCAGTGTGGGGTTCTGATCCCTTCCTTACCTCTTTCCTCCCCTCCCCCTTACTTCTATTTCCCCTCTAAGGCCTCTTTACTCTCCTCACTGCTACTTCATTTCTTTAGTTCTCCTGTTGTTGGGCCTCTGCTATCCTGTTGTTGCCCCATCTTCATCTCACCTCCCTTCCCTTCCCGTCCCTCCCCCTCATGACATTCATTCCCCCTTCCTAACACTCCCTCCTCGACAGACACTTCTTTCTCCCTGTATCACTCACTATACCTTCATCATTCCCTCACTCTTCTCTCCTGACTCCCTCACCTCCCTTCACCCTACCCTACCTCAACGTCATCCTCTTATCATTCCCTTTCCAGATTCCGGCACATCCCACCAACATCAATTTTTCTCAGAATCTCCACCCTCTCTCTCTCTTTCTCTCTCTCTCTCTTTCTCTCTCTATCTCTATCTCTCTCTCTCTTTCTCTCTTTCTCTCTCTTTCTCTCTCTCTTTCTCTCTCTCTCACTCACTCATCCCTCCTGGCACCCACCCTAACCCCTTCTCTCTCCTGGCACCCTTGCTTCCTCCCTCCATCCTTCTCTCCTTCCTCAGCATCCCTTTTCTCCCCCCACCTCCCTTCCCTGTCTTGTATCCCTGGGCGCTGGTCTCTGTTTTATCGTTAATCGTTTGATGTTTCTTTCTCCCTCGTTCGTCCCTCCTCCCCTCCCACTGTCCCCGTAATCTGACACCTGCCGCTCCGCCTTTCTTCACCTCTTACCTCATCTCCTGTCCCCTTCATAGCCATTCCTTACTTATATCCTTACTTTTATCTTACTACACTTTTATCTCTTCCACTATCCCTCCTTTCCTTCTTTTTCTGTCGTTATGTTTGCTGTCCCTCATTTCTATCTTCCCTTTTGTGGTGTGAGATCATTCTGTCTAGCCACACACAGTCTTCTTTCATCCTCTTTTCAATTATTCCCTTTGTTTTATTCCTATACTTGTGATTCCCAGTCCATACCATATTTCTCCCCTCCCTCAGCCACTTCCCCTCACCATCATTCTCACATTCTTCCCCACTTCCCCTCGTATCATTACCCCCCCGCACTCCCCCAACAGAGTAATGGCTCGCAAAATGTCGCTCCCTCCCCACGGGACCGTCTCCTTTTATCCTTACTGACCCTCTTGATCGGTCATGAGTTACGCGTGTTTACTTTTTGCCCGGTTAGGGAGGGTAGAATGTGTGTGTATGTGTGTGTATAAGTGTGTGTGTGTAATTGATTGGTTTTGTGTGCGATAATGATGCAGTTGTGCTTGTTAATTAGGAAACGAGACTGTTACAAAGGGTTAGGAAGACACACACACACACCTTCTCTTGCATTTGCTGGCACTTATGTTCACACAAGTTGGCACACGCACTCATTGCTCACGCACACGCTTACACACACCCACACGCGAGCACATACTGGCACGAACACGCTTACATAACACCCACACGTAATTACATACAAGCACACGCTCACATCCAACCTCACACAAACAGACAGTGCATTCGCTGGCATGGAAGCACACCTTTATTTTCATAGCCACTACAACACTGCATCCTCTCTGCCTCCATCATCACCACCACCACCACCAATGCCAGTAAACCTTTCCACCATTATCACTGCCACTCACACCCTCCATCATCATTGCTTCTTACTAGTTGAGGATTCCACACATTTTGTTCTCTTCTTTTCCTTCTCCAACACTATCGTCCATTCCTTCATCATCTTCCCATCTACTACAACATTTTACATAATTGACAAGAAGGAAGTGGTGTGGGAGTGAGGGAAAAATTGTGGAGACGAGGGAAGCAAGGAATGGATCAAGATAGTAGGGTAGATGAGAGAAGGATAGATATGATAGAGGAATGGGTAGGTGTTAGTGAAGATATAGGAAGCTACAGCAAGGGGAGAGTAAGTTGATGTGATAGTGAGAGGAGCGGTGTGAAGGTGGGGAGAGAAAGAGAGAGGGAAGAATGAGAGGTGAGGACAGTGGTGTGTGTGGTGGGGAGTTGTGTTGTAAGTGGTCTAGTTAGCCTGTCTCTTTAAAGTGCACCTTTCCTGCCCTTCCTCCCTCTCCTCCCTCCCTGCCTCTCTCCCTCTCTCTCTCGCATTGATTGTTTCCCTGCCTACCTACCTACCCCCCCCCCCCTCTCTCTCTCTCTCTCTCTCTCTCTCTCTCTCTCTCTCTCTCTCTCTCTCTCTCTCTCTCTCTCTCTCTCTCTCAAAATTACCTCTGTATCTCTTGTTTCCCTCTCACTGATCACTATCCTTCATCTCCTCGTCCCCTATATCTATCTCTGTCCATTGTATCTGTTTCCCTGTCGGTTGTCTGGTTTGATAGTCCCCAGCCTCGTATGTTTGCCTGCCTACCTACCTGTCCACTTGTGCTCTTGCCTCCCCCTCCTCCTACTACTACTACTTCCCCATCCACTGACCTCCCCTCGGCCGCCCTGGCTTATACTGTATTGATTGTGGCTAAAAGTAACATGGGAGGGTGTGGATTGCTAGTCCTGGGAAAGGGGGTGGGGCGGGGGGGGGAGAAGTATATGGAGGGACGGGAAAGAAGAGAGAAGTGGGGAGTACTAGGGAAGGGTGAGAAGGGAGAGGGAGAGAGTGGAGGAGGTAGTGGGATGAGATAAAATGTGAGGTAAGGAGGTTCACTGGTGATGGTGGTAGAGGTGAGTGAAGTGGTGTGGTTGTGAGAGTGATGATGGAAGGATAGTGAATTTAGAAAAAAGTAGTGATGGCAGTGAAGCGGTGATGATTGTGGTACTGTAGCAAAAGGAGGTGGATGTGGTGGGACTGTGTTGGTGTTGAAAGGTGAGGTAAGGTAAGGGTGGTGGAGTACATACTGAGTGGAGTGAAGGTGAGGGGTGTGTGTGTGGGAGAGTACAGAGGAGGACGAAGGTAGAAAACAACCAACTAAACTGACGACTTTACCTCCTTGACCTCCTCACCTCCCTCCATCCAGCACTCCTTTTCTCTCCCTTCCTCCTCCCACGCTCTCTCACACACTCACCTCCCTTACCTGTCTCTTTCACGTCTTTTCTTTCATCTCATTTATGTCCCTCATTCCTCATATATTTCTTCCCTTAACACTCCTCACTCTCCAAACTCCCTCCCTTGACACACCCCTCTCCTTCCATTTACACTCCCTTCATTCCAATTCTGTCTCCCATTCTCCTTCCTTTGTCCCTTTAGCCATCCCTTCCTCTTCTCTCTTTCCATTAGTACAGTCCAGCCCCCAATTCTCTCTCCTCTCCCTCCTTCAATTCCTTACTTCCCTCTCTCTCTCTCTTCTCTCTCGATCCTTCCAGCCACACGTCCCACACTCCACACCAACTTCTCTGACTTCATCCTCCACCGGCTTTGTCCAATATTACTCCTCTAGCTCTCACCCCCTCCCTCCCCGTGTGTGTGTGTGTGTGTGTTATAGATCCGAATTGCTTATGCATATATGCGTGAATAATGTGTATATAAGTAATGCAAATTGTATGTATTGGGTGTATGTGAGGCTGTGTGTGTGTCAAGGGCGCGAGGGTTAGTATTTGTACAGTTGTGTATGTATTTTGCCCATTGTTGGTGATTGTGTGGTGTGTGCATTTGTGTGATAGCTTTGTGTGCGACATGAATATAATATGGTGTATAATGAATTTGTTGTGTGTGCATGGGGGTGTGGAGGTGTTCTATATTATGGACATAGCGTGTGTGGTGCCTAAGTGGAGGGTAATTTTAAACCCGTGTGATGTGGGACATTCGCACTGGATTAGGGCAGGGTAGGTGGAGAGAGTAGGAGGTAAGGGGAGGAGGTAATACAGACAGGGTGGAACAGGGTAGGATAAATCAGGACGGGGGCAGAACAGGACTGAGCAAGGGAGAGAACGACAAGACAGCACAGTGTAAGACAGGGCAGAACTGGGCAAGAGAGGACCAGGACACGATACCAAACAACGTAACAAAACAAAACACGACAGGGAAGGACAGGAAATATACGGGTGATGGGTAGGGACTCGGGAGATAGATAGATAGTATAGATGGGCAAAGGATAAGGTAAGGTGATGGATAGGGAAATTGATGGATTGGATAGAAGGACAATTAATAATATATAGTAGGTGATGAAATGGGAAATATTTTTCATTGATAATAATGATTGAGTATTGCCTAATAGAATGAATGATTGACTTGGAACGAGATAAATGAATGGAAGACGGGAGAAAATTGAATACTTGTTAGGGTCAGTGTATAGGTGTAAGAAATAGAGAAAGAGTTATAAAAAGAAATGGCACAGGAAAAAAGTTTGGGATTGTAGAGAAGGAAAGGGCAGAAGTGGTGTAGATTGGAGTGAATGGTGAGTTAGGTATGGAGGTGACACACAAAGCCTGAAGCATGCCACCTCCACCCTCACTCCTCACTCTGACACACTCCACTAACCTCACGTCACGCTTCATTGTATGCCTTGCAACTGAGGGGGGGGGATACCGGTAGTCAGTCAAAGCAGGCAGGTTGGATCTTCAAGGAGAACAGATAAACAAAATTGAAAAGATCTGTGATGTCGGCGAATTTAAAACTACTTATTTCTCCAAAATTGTGTCACAAAACAGACCACCTTAACCAAGACGTTGTTTGTTGTTACAGTCTGGAGAAATTAGTAGCTTCTGATTCACTTGAGTTGTACATGACACAACTGAGAGGAGTAGCTTGTAGGTGGTGTTCTGTCACCTTATTTTCCATTCGGTGTTATAAATTCTTTGGTAATGCTAACCAACGTGACAAAGTTGTATCAGTTATTCTCTGAGTTTCAGGGGTAGTTTCCTTGAGAAATTATGTGGTCCCTTGGAATGTGAGGAATTTTACTAAGCATATTTGAACTTGAGTGCCCGTGTCAACTAAATCATCCAACTCTCTTGGATTATAGGCTACTTCAGGGACAAGCGTCACAGCGAGGGAGGGAGGGAGGGAAGGATTATGGGCAGTGGTGGTGGAGTCAGTCAGTGAGGGGTGTGTTGACAAGCGTCGTGGGAATTTCTTGCTCTTGTTGATTCACAGACTGCTAAATACTACTTCTGTACAAGGGTGTCAATGGAAGTCTGCTGAGGGTGGAGTGAACACGCAAACCATTAACCTAATTGTAGTGTAGCTGAGAGAGAGAGAGAGAGAGAGAGAGAGAGAGAGAGAGAGAGAGAGAGAGAGAGAGAGAGAGAGAGAGAGAGAGATCAGTATATTATTTGTGAACCTACTTGTGGCTGTGTATAATTATTACATGGTTAGTGAATTGGTGCGTGTGAGTGGGCACGAATGGGTGTGCTCATGGAAAAGTAAATGTACACATGTGTGCGTGTGGACTCTGGAGTGTGCGTGAGGGCGAGGGAGTAAGATAAGTATCTATTAGGGTAACCTCAGACTGGCGTGAGTTGCCTTTCCTTCTTTCTCACACACACACTCTCTCTCTCTCTCCAGATTCAGTCGTAAATGTTATTGTTGAATAAGAATAGTGAAACACGAGAATTAATATAGATGTAAAAACAAATGGAAGCAAGGGAAAGATGAGGCAGAGATTAAATCAATAACAAATCTGAAATTAGGAGAGATAAAAAAGGATACCTTAAGACCGCAGTTTTTGAAGAGAGAGAGAGAGAGAGAGAGAGAGAGAGAGAGAGAGAGAGAGAGAGAGAGAGAGAGAGAGAGAGAGAGAGAGAGAGAGAGAAGGTAGGAGATTGACTCGAGATCGAAGGGCTTATGGGGAGGGGTACGGGGGGTAGGCTGAGTGGGGGTACAGGCTTAGTGGGAAGGGGAGAGGGAGCAGGGAGAGCTGATGAGAGGCCAGACCAACACGAAATAAGAAATGATGATGTGGAACAAAGAGATGGTGAGTGGGGGGGGGGACGGAGGGAGGGGAAGTGAGAAGAGGGTGATATCGAGGGAAGAGAAGGGGATGGATGACATTTTGGGAAGGGAGAGAGATAGGGGATGTGGTTCTGAGAAAATAAAATAAAAGTCAGATAGAAAGTGCGACAACCATTTCCCGTGTTTCTAGTTGTCTTAATACTCAGTTATTTAGATATATGTTAACCTCATGTTTACACAACATCCCTTTTTAACACACTCACATATTTCAAACAAGAGGAAAGATTGACATATAGGAGGGAAAATGGAAGTAAATTGAAGGGCATTCGAAGGAAGAGAAATAAGGTATGATTTAGTGAGAAAAGAATGAAGCTCATCATTCGGACTTGTTGCTTGTGTGAATGCTGCATCATTCTAGGGGAAGGAGCATGAACACATTTGTTAATCTTAGCCAACACACCTTTACTATTCACCAATATATGCTGTATCTGGAGGCTACTCCAAGTGAACTATCAAGTAGCTTTGCTGGGCTCTTGTTACTCCAATGTACAGCTGTAGTATTTTTATATTAAAAGCCCAATGTTGTGGGAGCAAATACCCTGTAATGGTCTTAAGTTACTCGTCTGTATTGGGGGCTTTAGGGGACCATCATGTATTACTATGAATGGAGTGAAATTTTACTCTGAATTTTACCTCAAGACTGAAAGTGTCAGTAAGGGTCAATTTAATGTGTGATATTGTCTGGAATTGTGATGATAGAGGCATGACTAAGCAAGTAGAACATTCTCTTAGAATATAAGCACATCATTATTAGTGGGTTGAATGCAGTGGAGATGAGATAGAAAATTCCCAAAGAAAAAGAACCAAAGTAAGAATGTAAATGTTAGGGAAGGAAGGAGTAAGAAGGGAGCAAAAAGTCTGAAGTGAGGGATGAGAGAGTAAGAAAAGACTAATAAGGGAGCCGGTGTAGGAGAGAAGCAAGGTGAGAACGAGGGAGTGGAGGAGGAAGGTAAGGGAATTGACAGTGAGGGAGTAAATGAGGTGGACTCTGGGGGGCCGGTATAGGGGAGGAGGAAGGAGGCAGGCAGTGGAGAATTTCATTGTCAAGGTCACCAGTATGTTTGTTACCACGCCGCCTGTCTCTTCACCCTCAGCCTAACCTGCCTCCCTCATTCACTGCCTCATAATATATTATCCCTCATTCACTTACTCCTTCGTTTTACATACGTTATTCCCCCTTGCTTCATTGACTTTCTCTTACTCAATATTCTCCCTATCACACCTTGCCTCCCTCACTCGTCCCTTACCTCCTGAACTCATAATATATTCCCCTTGCACTTGCACTCATTTGCTTTGCTTCACACCCTCATTCACCTTCCCAGTCTTCCACACCTTCATTTAACCCCTGCTTAACCTTTATTTTCTCTCATTTTCCTTCTCTGTTCTTGCCCCACTCGCTCATACTCTTCCTTTACCCTTTCTCTCCCTTTACCCCCTCTTTTACTCATCCATCTCCCTTACCCCATCCTCTACTTGTTCCTCTCCCATACCCCTCCTTTCCTCATCCACTCCTCCCTTTATCTTCTTTACTCGCCCCTATCCCATGCTCAATACATAATCCTTCTCAGCCTCCTTCCCTCCGTTACTCTTTTCTGCCTTTCACTCCCTCCCCATCCCAGTCTCCCTTACCTTCTCTGAATGGAGGCGAGGGTCTTAGAAATCTCCTGCTTACAAATTAAGTCTCTTGCTAAATTGAGGGGAAGATAGTGTGGGTGAATTGGAGACTATAAATACCTTAACCAAGGTAATCCCTATCTAGGCAGTTCTTATTTTTAGGAATAATTAAAGCACGAAGGAAAAATAGTTTACAGTTCCATCACTTTGCTATTGTATTAGATTAGTTTGGGTAGAAAACAGAGCCACGGATAACAAGAATTTAAATTTAGCCTTCGATTTCCACCTCTTCAGTGCTGCGGAGGAAGGGAGGGAGTGATGGGGGATGATGTGCCGAGGCACCATATTCAATCTGTGATGGGGCCACCAGGGTCGTTATTCACAAAAGATGTAATTTGGTCTCTTGTAATTCAGCTGCAAAATGGTGATGGATGAGGGTCGCAGCATCAGTTTCCAGGCCTCGTGTGCTTGTCCCCTTGATGATTATTACATTTTAAAATCGGCTAATTACTAAAGAATCGATTTCCAGTATATTAGGTCTATATCATTGACCAAAACCTTGGTTTGCTATTAATATTACCGCTGCTGATGAGGCTGCCAGATTGTAAAAGCGAGTAGAGTAAGCTCGTGAAGCCCGTCTCACGTGTCCTTGGCATTTTGCTCTTGTTATAGTTGTGTGTGTGTGTAAGGTGAAGGCGGGGCGAGGCTGGGAGGCGGGGGGGGGGATAGGAGTGAGGAAGGTGGGTAAAGGACGGGATTTAGGGTGGGTCAGGAAAGTGAGTATCGTGAACAGGAAAGAAGAAAGCCTGGTAAACAAATAGATGATTGAAACAGGGCTGTGGATGGGACAGGGATGGAAGTGTGGAGCGGGGTGGTTAGGCCGGAATACAAATGGAGCTGGATGGAATAGAGCGGGACGTGAAGGGACGGGGTGGAGCTGTGTTTAGGGAATAAGTGAAGTGTGTGTGTGTGTGGGGGGGGGTGTTTACTTTGGACTACTATTTGTACCGTAACATTTATATTCACCTATAGGGCATTCTCACGTTCCAAAGTCCACAACTCTAGATTCCCCTGTTCCCTCCAGTATATCTAGACCCTCCCTAGGCCACGTCTTCCTATGTATCCCTGTGTAGCATAGATGTGGTTTTGTGTGTGTGTTTGTTTGTAATGGGAGTGACGGAGGGTTGGGCAGCAACAGAGGAAAGGGAGGTGTAAAGGAGGGGGTGGGTGGGGGTGGGTCTACGTATTAGGTTCCATGACTCACCCCTTCACCTCTACCTCCCCTTCCATCCTTACCTTACTTCATTTCACCTCTACCTTTCCCCTTCTCTCTTTTCACACACACAAACACACACACTATATTGTACTCCCCCCACCATCACCTCCTCGTTACCTTCTATTTCCTTTCTCTCCCTACGTCCTCTTACCACAATTTGCTGCCTCTCCTTCCTTGCCTTTCCCCTCCCATCGATCTCCTCAACATTCCCCTCCACCACTCATCCCATCCCTCTCCCTCCTCCTAACCATCCCCCACCCGATACCACAAGCCCTTCCCCCATTATTCCCACTCTTCCCCTCCCCTTTCCTTCCCACCTCTTCCCCTCCCCTTTCCTTCCCACCTCTTCCCCTCCCCTCCCACCTCTTCCCCTCCCCTTCCCTTCCCACCTCTTCCCTTCCCCCTTCCCTCCAGGTCATTGTCTCCTGCCGTAGAGAGCGGATCCACCAACTATTCAGAACCGTCTGTGTGTGTGTGTGTGTGTATACATTATACTGTGCATTCGTGCCTGTTTTTTTCTGTGAATGTTTGTGAAACGGTAAATATGTTACGGTAGTTCTTCTGTATATTCCTACATAC
The DNA here is from genome assembly GCA_034508575.1 of Petrolisthes manimaculis. Lineage (NCBI taxonomy): Eukaryota > Metazoa > Arthropoda > Malacostraca > Decapoda > Porcellanidae > Petrolisthes > Petrolisthes manimaculis. The sequence goes on along the minus strand of JAWZYT010006480.1, from coordinate 130,500 downwards.
CCTTCCGTGTGTGTGTATCTGCTGTGTAATGCATTAATGATTGTTTGCATGTGTGTCAGAATTAGGCGTACATAAGCGTACCAAACACTGAAGGTTTGCATATGTGCGTTGTGAGGGTGTGTTTGGCACCTGCTTGACACGTCCCCTGGTGGAGTGTGGCGTGTGTTGTTGTGGTCCCCTGACGGCCGCTGTGTCAACTAATTGAAGAGTGAGGAGGGGGGCGCTACAACACAACATAACACAGTCCTGCTCTCACACCCAACTCTCTTCCCTGTACTGCCATTCCCAATTTCGTTTCCTCTTATTTTCCGCCTGTGTCACTCACTCCCTCCATCCCTTGCACTTCTCTCCCTTGTATCTCTTTTTTCCCCCTCTCGCAACACCCTCGCCCCTTGCTTTTCTCTCCTTTGTTCCTCTTTCTCTTCTCTTGTTTCACCGCTCCTGCCTTTCTCTTTTCTCACCCTCCTTGTCTCACACCACCACCACCACCCCCGACTTTCTTTTTCTCGTTCCTCTTGCCCCTCACGTGTCTGCTCTCACCAATGCTTACTCTATATCTTTCCTCCTTCCCCGATCCCACCACCTTTACTCCAGCATAATTTTCTTCTCCGTATTTCCTCTCGTCCCTCTGCTATGCATGATTCACCCTCTTCCTCCTCTCGTCTGGAGTGCGTCTATGACAGGTAGCTACACATACTGTCTCTGCCCCTCACTCTTCTCTCCTCATGTGTTTAACCCTTCTCATTTCCTCATCCATCGTCCCGCTATTTTTTTTTAGATCCTTACAGTAGGGCAATTCTATCTCCATTTCCTTAAATTTGACTATCTCTCTATCCCTCATTTCCTGGGACATCTTATAACCTTATCAGTCTTGCTGTCATTAATGTGTGTTCTATTTACCCAGTCAATTAATATTTCCTCCTGCTTAACATGTCTTTCCTTCTATTTTGTTCCTTCTACCACTATTCTGCCCTTCCGTCCTCCTACATCCCTATATTCATCCTTTGCATTCTTCACATCCTTTTTCATTTCCTGTTTTGCCCTTCCTCATACTTTTTATTTTACTTTTCCTCTCCCATCATTCTTTGCCCCTCTCCACCCCCCGTGATTGAAGCCATAGGGGGAGGGGTGTGTGAATAAGTAACTGAGGCCAGATTGATGACGGGGGGGGGGGGATATGGGGGCGTGGGACTTGAAGGGGGAACAGAAGGGAAGGGAAAAACGAGGGAGTGGGTGGCTTGGGGAAGAGAGAGTGAGTGAGTGGTAGCGAGCGCGCCTTGAATGATCAGGGGAAGAGTAAATGGTGGGTTGAAGCAAAGGATTGAAAGAGATGGAAAATGAGTAGAGAGTTAGCCGAAGGAAAGCTGATAAAATAATATCAAATACATGTAGATGAATGCCAGTGGATGGTTAGAAAGATTCACCTAGTAGGACGACGCGATATATGGATGGATGAAAAGGAGGAAGACGAATAGAGAGATTGTGAATGGATGGATAGAGATACATGCGAACATAAAAGAAACAAAAAATGGAGTATAGACGTCTGGGTGAATGAGCTGTCGGAAGCCGTGCATGTGTCGGCTGGCATGTAGGGGCGGCTTGATGGTAACTGTGGTGGTGGGTGGAGAGGTGAATAACCCGAGCAGATGGGGTGGGGGTGAAAAGAAGGGGCTAGACGGATGAATGTTTAGGTATAGGTGAGTGAAATGAAGGTGAGGAAAAAGGGCCTAGGGGTAGTTAGATGTTGAGGGTGGGTGGCTGAGTGAAGTAAGGTGGAAAGTTGTAGCATTGTAGTAGTGAGGGAGATGGGTGGAGAGAAGGAATGGGGAAGGAAGGAGGGAAATGTGGTTGAGAGATAAATATATAATTGTGATAAATGGATGGAAGGAAAGTTAAGGTATAGGGAGTAGCCTATAGAGTGGTGTGGAATGGAATGAAGGACTGGGATAAATGAAAGGTTGGAAAAGAAGGAATGTGAGGAATGAGGTAGAAACAGATATGGGAGATGATGAAATATGAATGGAAGATAAATTAAAGGAGGAAGAGGAAAATGAGGAGTGGGAAAGAAAGGAAAGTGGAGGGAGATAATGGAAAATGGGATGGAGAAGGTTAATAAAGGTGGGAGGAAGATAGAGGTGGGGAGTGAGGAAGGTCCGTGGGAGTGGGGAGGAGCGGGGCGGGGGTAAATGGTGTGGGTGGAAGTCATGGAGGACGGGAGAGCGAGTGGCACTAATGAGGGCAGCGAGTGGCACTGTGTGTGGAGTTATTATTGGCTGGTAGTGTTGATAAAATGTTGTTGTTGGTTGGCTGACTGAGAAACATACTTGAACAGGTTAGCTTACACGTTTGTCTAATAAATGTTCCCCAGTAAGTAATGTTTATTCAGCCAACCCCAGAAAGATTAACTCCCCCTGGCTTACTTCACTATCTACAGGGTCTGGCTAGAAAGTTGAACTCAGTAATGTACAGAGTTGCTAAATGTTCAACGAGTTATGCAGTGATGTAAGTACTTGATGGTGTTATTGTGGTGTAAGTAGTGGTGTTTTGGTGTAAGTGGGGATAGTGGTGGTATTATTGTAGTGTAAGTGGTAGTGTTATGAAGTGGGGATAGTGGTGGTGTTATTGTAGTGTAAGTGGTGGTGTTGTTATGTGCTGGAGCTGTGGTGTGAATAATTGATGTGTGCAGTACTGTTCACTCTTTAAAGGGAAACGGTCCTTCTCTCCCCTCACCTCCCTCCCCTTCCCTCACCTCTCCTCCCATTCCTCTCCCTCCTTTGCCTTCCCTCCCCTCCCTCCCCTTCACTCCCCTCACCTCCCTCCCCTTCACTCCCCTCTCCTCCCTCCCCTTCACTCCTCCCTCCCCTCACCTCCCTCCCTTGCCTTTCCCCTCTCCCTCACCTCACTTCACCTCCCGTCAGCCACTCCCCCTATCTCCAATTACCCTTCTCCCTCCCCTCCCTTCCCTTTCACCCTCCCCTCACTTCACCTCCCGTCAGCCTTTCCCCCTCTCTCCAATTACCCTTCCCCCTCCTTCCCCTCCCCCTTTTCGTTCCTGTTCCCCGACTTCCCCTTTTTCGTTCTAGCTTCCATTTTATGACGCACTCCTTCCTTCCATTTTTCCCTCCTCCCTTCTTTCTCTTTTACTCTCTCTTCTGTCCTGCCGTCTCTTCCTTTCTTCCTTTTGTTCTGTTCCTTGTCATATTTCCCCTTCCTTCCCTTTTTCCTTTACTTATCCATGCCCCTCTCCGTTTCACTCGTCCCCCTCCCTCTACGTATCCCTCCAGTTCTCTAACCCATATTCCCCCTTTCATTCCTCCATTCCACACGGGTTCCTTCCCGTATCCCTCTTTTTCCCCCACCTGTCTGTCACTCCTCCCCAGTCCTCCACTCACGAACTCTCTTTCTCTCGTTTATTGACTCCCCTTCCCCTCGCATCCCACACAACTTCTATCCTCTCTCTAGCCACATTGTACTGTACTCTCCCAGCTCTTTCCTCCCCTCCCTCCCTCCCTTCACTACATGATCTCTCCTCCGCCCCTACCTCTTTGACCTTTTACCCTCACCCCCTACCTCCTACTCACCACCCACCTTTTCGTTCTCCACCACTACCACTACTACCATCCTCAAACCTCTATGACTCTACCACCACCACACCACCCCATCACCACCACCATCAAAAACAAAAAACTACAATACCAACAGGAAGCACCATCACAACTCGCTGCCTTCCTTCCTATATTATTTATCTTCCTTCCTCCTGACCTTCCATCCCTCGCCTCTTATTCTCTCTTCTTCCTTTACCTTATCTTCCCAATCATCTTACTTGCCTGTGCCCATTTATCTATCCTTCACCCCACCTTATATGTCGTCTCTTTCCCTTCACAACTTTCCTTATTCCAACGGTACAGTGTTGGGAATATCGTTAATACAATATATGTCATCATGTTCACTGAATGTTTGGTAGTAATATAAGGTAATAAAAGGTAATAAGGTAATATAAGTAATATGGTATTGTCAGCTGATTGTGGTGATAATGGTATTTGTGGCGGCAATGTTAGCTCTGTAGTACAGTATGATTACACTGTAAGTTATCAAGGTAATTGTGGGGGTAGTATTGTTGTAATGTTGATAAAGTAGATGGTGATACAATGAGGTGGTAGTGGTAGCTGTGGTGATACAGTGATGGTAAGGAATGCCAGACACTTTGTAGGCCTATTATAACCAGTTCAACTTTTCATACACTACACTTTCTCTTCCCCTCTTGCTCCTCCTTCACAAAATAATAAAGAGAGAGAAAGAGAAAGAGATTGTGATTGTAGTTCTGCATTTGTTTGATATGTGCGTATGTGCCTTAGATGTCTGTAGAAAGTGTGCATGTTATGAATGTATGTGCTTCTGTGCGTATCGTATGTATGTACAGTATGTGGTCGTGTATAGTACCTTTGTGTATGTGTGCGTATTGCGCATTTAGGCTTAGCACGGCTAGGCTTAGCTGTGTTTAGGGGGAGAAGGAAGAAGAGAAAAGTCTCGAGAGGGGTGGGGGGTGGAGGAGGTAGAGCGGTATATAAAAAAATATTCGTAGATAGAAGATGGAGAAAGTTACAAGCGGAGGGGAGTGACGTCAAGGGGGGGGGGGGGAGGTTAGAAGATGTGGAGGGGTAAGTTAGGCGGTATTGATGGCGGTGAAGAGTGGGATGAAGCTCAAAAATAGAAACAGATGAGTGGAAAAGTAAAGTAATGAGAGAATAAAAGATTTTTACAAAATAATTATAATTTATTATCCCACTCGAATTAAAGTAACATATCTTTTAATTAGAAAGGTCAATATTGCCCACTCGATGTTGTGTCGGTTAAGAAGAGAGGAAAATCATTATACGTATCGTACATTATAGTGCTGATATTTTGCGCTTAACGGTTTTTTTTTTTTTTTTTTTGCTGTACCCAAATGTTTAACATCTTTGTATAAGAAAATCCAGGTCACATTTACCACTTGCATTATTATTAACAACAATAACATGTAGCGTTGTTCAATACTAAGTAAAGAGGAATTGCCATCCTTCTACGACTGGAAGCTTGCCACGAGCGGAGGCCTGAGTGACCCCGGCAGAGTGAGTGGCCACGTGCTCTTGTTTACATGAGTCAGCTGGTTAGTCCACTCATTGTCTGCCCTGCTGAAAGGTCTTTACCCTGCGCGCGTGTGCGCTTGCTCTACTTGAAGGCGGGCTGAGGTGTATTGAATGTATACCGTACCTATTGCATTTTTTATTGTTTATATATTATTTATGTTATGCTGTGACATATGATAAAGAAAATAAATATCGGATCCTCAAACAGCCTATTATGATGTTCTCCCTTCACCATATGACGAGGGAAAGAACTGAGTGGGAGGGAAGTTTGTAATGAGATGTAGTTGCCTATTTTGTTTATTATTGGTGATGAAGAATGATATCAAGGAGTGTCAGCAACCTCCTCTTCGTGACTAACTGTGCGTGCGTGCAGAGTCTGTTCCCTCCACTCTGGTTTGGTGAATTGGTCAAGTCCGGGAACCAGTTTTGACAAAGAAAAGAGTTCAGAACCAAGATCTCGATCTTATTCTAAACTACATATTTTTTCCTTAGAAATACGTGTAAAAAGATTCAATTGGGTTAATCTTTAAATAAAATATATATATGCAAATAGATATGTTAGCTACAGCTCCTTATAAATAACATATGACAATAGAATCACCCGCAATAAAACATTCTTATTGTTAATTCTACATGAGGAGGGGGAGGAGGTAGATAGCAAGATCGAGAATGTTGGTACCAAGGTCCAGGGATATACAGTACAGTACAGTACAGTATCGTTGATAGTTTGCGGAAGCGAGCGTGTGAGGTGAACGCGACGGCTATGGACACGGACTCTATAAATAATATACTACTCTATTTAGCATGCACATATTTAGTCTTTAGTCAGATATAAGCACTTGCTGATGAAGCCTCCTTGTATGCTGACAGAACGTGAATGAGAGATAGGTAGAAAGAGAAGTGTTATATTATAATGCAGAAATGATAATAGGATTGAGGGAATATGTAGAATATGTGAGGGATATAGATATAAGGGAAGGTGTTATCACGAGTTACAAGGACGAATAATAGTACCTCAGTGAGGTATGAAGGGATGTGGATGTGGGAGCAGCAGCAGAAAGTAAGATCCAGTATGTGTATGTAGCAGACAGCCAGGAGCCAGTGTGTGAGAAAGAGTTGTTGATTTGAGTAGAATTTGTAGATAAGAGAGGTGCCAATGGGAGGTTGTGGGAGGTGGGTTGAAGTGGAACAGATAACCAGGATCCATACACAGAGAGAGAGAGAGAAAGATGTGTATTTAATTAGAATACTGTATAAAGATAGAAGAGGTGTTGATGAGTGTTTATGTGTGGTAGAGAGGGTGGGAGGGGGGGTAAGGTTGTGGTAGCAGCAGACAGCCAGGAGCCAGAGGGGGGTTTTTAGGGAAGCAGTGTTACTCATAAACATGGCTTAGTCACCAGGGAAGTCCACTACAATAACTTCCTCTTGCCTTACCTCCACCCACTCCCCACTTTAGACAAGGCGGCAAGGCTTATATTCTACCTATTGTCTCCTGAAGATTATATAAAGTTATTCATAATTTATTATGAGTTGAGTGTTTTGCTTATGTCCCCTACAGCTTGGGTATCAGGTCAGCTCCAATGTCACACCACACACATCAGTGGAAATGTCACCTGAAAAGCTATAATATCAACTTAGGAATACATTCTCTACACTACATTTTACTATGGGGTTATCCTTGGGGCAAGGGGTGAGTAGTCCCCTTGAGGTAAATAAATAGGTCCCCCCAAAATCTTGCCAGGTGTGGTATATAATAGAAGTTGTTACTGTTCTACCTTGACCAGCACATGATAATATTCTCAATTATTTTTGGCATTACATGAGAGTTTTGGCATACCCTTTGACCCGAGCCAATCCCTTTCCTCTATTCAGCCTTCTGTCCATCCTCACAGTCTTCTTCCATGTGGTAGGTTACACTCGAGCTCGTAAATTTACAACCATGTCCCCAAATGTTTATGTCATCTGAGCTGGTAACACTGTGGGGAAGGTGTCATTGTAAGTGAAAGATTGTATCATGTCCCTCTACTATGTTCCACCTACTCTGATTCCTCCCCAAATAAATTTTACCATCTCTTATGGCATAAACATCTAAGTACAATAGCCTACGTGGTTGCGAATTTACGAGCTCGAGTGTACATGGTCTTTCTGCTCTAGCACAATCTTTTTTCTTCCCCTATTCAATCATCCCACTCTTTAGGTTGTATACTGTATATTATTGTATGCTAAGGCATGCATATTTCATTAGAATAATCTTGTTATTTTTAATACATGTCAGTCAATGACAAAATTGTAATTTTACATGAAAACGTCCATTATGCTGCTACAGTTACAGCAAAAATTTATTAAAGATGTGAGATATTTCAGGGAAGTGTTATTTACTTAAAATGTTCTGTACAGTATACATTATTATACTATGTTGTCTTAGGGAAATCTTATGTTAATTTGTTTTGTTTTTTTCATTCACAGAATACCACCATGCCTATCTGCTGTGAGTGCCTGGGTACCGAGATGAGTGTTAATGGTGGATTCATCCACTGCGGGCTGTGTGGTACCTCGGCTCACCCCAAGTGCTTGCGCCTCGACCCTGCAGCTTCCGTCAGATTACAGAAGCAAGGGTGGCAGTGTGAGGACTGTAAACTGTGTATAGTCTGCAGAAAAACAGGCTCGGAGGTCAGTGTGTGGGTTACCACATTATGCAGCTAGATCTTTAATACTTGTCATCACCTTGTTATGACTCAAACTCTAATTGTAAAGACAGAAGTCAGTAGCATCAATTATACCATATCTCGGTTGTAGTGCTGGTAGCTAGATTGAAAAGTACCTAGTCACATCTTTTTGGATATGTAAGAGTCAGCCATGTGAAGACATAGGAACCAAGGAAAAATGACCAGGTCAAGAATCATATCAACCACAGTACAGTACTCTGACGCATACATAAAATAAAGGAGTGAGTTCTCCATGGGAATTCATAAGTCTAATATTAATTTTGATAAAAAGTAAGCAGGACAGTGATCATTCATTTAAAAATGTAGTACAGTATACTGTAGATTGTGTTTAACGCTTTGGTTTTCAGAAAGTTAGATTAAAGAGAAAAAATTGCAGAACAGTATTAGTATGGTATAGTGTCCACCCACTCTCCTTTGAGTGTAATGTTGATGGTGTATTATATTGATGCAGGTTCTGGGAAGCCTGGTGGTATGCAGTACATGCAGTGAAGGTTACCATGTGCGGTGTGTATTGCCGCCCTTGGAACAACGCCCCACTTCCCCCTCCTGGTGCTGCCCCCATTGTACCTCGGGCTCTCTGGCCACCAACAACAACGTCCGGACCCCCACCTCGCCCCCAACCTCCGCCCAAGGGGACCCCTCCTCCAGCCCGCCCCTCACCAACACCTTTGCTGCCAATAGGAAAGGCCGAGGGAGGTCGCGGAAAAGTCATCAAGAAGCAACTATCAGAAGTAGAAAATATAGCACCTCATCCTCCAGCTCCTGTTCTAGGTGAGGACTTCAGTCTGTTGTATTTGATTATAAAACACATTAGAAATGCGCAGTAATGTAATGGTTACTGCATATACAGAGGCAACAGTCTTATGTGTCAGCATAAGGGAAACGTTCAAATCTTGGTTTGAATAATTTGTGAGGCAATATAGTTATGGACATGTGTTATAAGTAATGTTACTATAGATAGTTTATTATTGTGGGTGATAATTATGATGCAGATGTACCAAACTTCTTGTTTGTTGCTTGTGGTGATCTTCCTTTCTTATAAACAAATGATAGCATGCACTTTGATATAATGTTCTCTAGTTGTGTGCATTGTCAGGGTGAACAAAGTCACTAATGACCATCTATACCATGAAAAGAAGGATAGTGTATCTATTGGGCCGATTCCACAGTCGTCAATATTTGTTTGCTAGTCAACAAACGAATACTTTTGGTAACATGTCCGATTCCACAGTCGTTTTTCGGGACCCAGTTTGTTAGGGCGCCAACCAAAGTCAAAAGCATTATTGGAACTTTAGTGATGGATCTTTGGGGAAGGATATACCTCCCCAATCGAGCTTACTAATTATATATTAATGAAAATATTTATATTATTTGCATACCAAATGATTATTTTTCATTGTATAATGCATGTCCATTGTTTTCTATAGAAGGCATCCAGAAACAAGGAAAAACAGCAAGATTGTATTATTTTTTCGATAATTCTGATGATCTCAGTAATATAATCAAATATGGGAAAGTTTCCCTAGACATGAAGAATTAGAGGTAACAATGGAGAAATTATATTAAGATTATTGAAGAGTAAATGGGAAAATTTCTAAAAAAAGAAATATACAACTATCTTCTAGATTCTAGAGTAAACAGGAAATTTTTGAGGTAAAAAGGGAAAATCTGATGTTGAAGTTTGGTAAATTTCGTCAAGCAGACCTGGGCCACAACACTGGCTTCAACTCTGCTAATATACATCACAGCACTTCATTACTTTACATCTATTGTTCTTGCAACATGTTACTCCAAATTCATTATAAATAAGCCTGTGAAACATTTATTATGGTATAACTTTATAGAAGTACTTGAAACTGAGTAAAGGGAACCAATTATAACTCAAATTAACGCTAGTGTAGACACATTAAAGAACAATCTTCCGTAAGCTATAATTTGTGCAGTTTGTATGGTTTTTTAAATCAATTTACCCGCTATGACTGCAGACAAATGTATTATTAAAACATTATCTATGTATTTGAAATATATTTAACATCAGTATTTCTCAAGTTTTATGTTATTTAGTGAAAATTAACTGCTGATATGTTAGAGCACCAGGAGCTTTGTCACGAGGAGAAATTGTGATCGTCAACTCGTCATGTGTTCTCTCTTACAAGTTCCTTCTGCTCACAAGTGACAGTTCATATTTCAGTGTGAGTTTGTTATAGTTCCATGGCCAACATCCACCATTCAGGTGTACCAACCCTTCTGGATAGCGCCTTGGGATTTATTTGCACGACCACCAAGTTTTTTGGCTCCTAAACCAAAGATCAGATGACTGTGGAATCGGAAAGGCTAAGGGTCTCACCATGTTGGGGATGGTTTTCGTTCGGGCTGTAACAAATGTACTGTGGAATCGGCCCATTGTCTCTAATATAAATTAGGGTTACTCATGGTTCTTGAAGTTTACAAAATAAAGATTAGAATATGTTTGTGTAAGTATAGCCAAACCTTTTGTATCTGTAAAGTAACATTTACACCAACTACTCCGGAGTATAGGAGACTTAGGCATGGCTTCCTTAGGTAAGTCAAGTAAGGGAGAGCAGCCAACCCATTCCCAGTAGGGGCAGTACAATCACTGCTTTTTCCAGTCCTTGGGTGCAACTTCCTAGCCAGCTGACATATCTCCTCAACCACTCCAGAGCATTATGAGTGATAATTGTATGGAAGAGGGAAATAGTGCATAGTTATAATGATTGATGGCTTGTCTTCGTGCACTTCAGATCTGATTCCCGGTGGCGCAAGAAGAGTGAAAGTGAGGCGACGAAGGAGGCAGCGAGCGACTCAGACGACAGTGAGGGTATGCATGGCCAGTTTGGCTCTCCCAAGAAACTCCATAGTGACAAGTTATCCAAAGAGAAGGCTAAGTTTTTCAAAAGAAGTTTTGGGGACAAGGGCAGATTTAAAGTGGCTAAGAGTGAAATACGGGTGGATTCTCAAAGTAGTGCAGGTTTGGGTTTAACTAGGGTGATAAAAGATAGTGCCAGTGTGCGTGAAAAAGTTGGGAGTGTGGTTACAGAGGTAAGCTCGAGTGAGTCAGACACCACCTCTGAGTCCAGTAGTAGTGATGATGAATCTGGTGCTGATGTACCCCAGGCCATCCCCAGGACACCTGGCCATCATGCCCTTCCCCTGGCCTCTGCTCAGCCAATGGTTCAGGGGGTTGCAGCAGGGAAAGTTCCTGCAAGAAAATCTGAATCTCTAAGTGAGGGTGAACTTGACTCAGGAAGTGGCACACCCCATGAGGAGCGTAGTTCCTCATCAACTAATTCCTCAAGTACTATGCTGACTTCAGGACACCTGCGAGGCCTATTTGATGGGCTCAGTCACTTGTATACTCCCTATGACTCTCGTAAGAGACCACTGCAGGAACGACCAAAGCATAAAGGACCAAAGAAGCTACTCCAGTTGTCAAGAGAAGGGGAAACTATCCCTAGTGAAGCTGGTGTAGAGGTGAGGGCATTAACAGACACTGGAGTTGAGGGTCCCAGTTCGATTCTGGAGTGTAGTTCACCTGGGAGTGGGAGGGCAGACGAGAGGGGTACGTGGTCAACATGGGGAGGCCAGAGGTGGTTAGCCACTGGTGTTGGAACCAGTCCTGCCGGCCCCAATGCTACCCCCACTACAGTGGCCTCGGCCACCCCACTGACAACCAGCATGGGTGGCCCTGGCTGCCAGACTCAGGCAGCGGACGGACGCAAATGGCGCAAGATGAGAACGGAGGGCTACAGCAGCCACACTGGGGGTCAGGGTAAGGCACTCTGTGGACCGTGATGCTGTGCTGCCACCTTCCCGCATCACACTCTCACCCTTATAATGCTTGGCTTTCATGCTATTGCTGATAAGCCATATAAAAAAATATTGGCTTTGCATGGCTAGCTTTCTGTGTTAACACCACTTTATTTCTATCTCTTCAAGCTTTATTTTTTATGTATGCTTTGTGGATTGTGTATCCTGTACATTTTCAATTTCATCTTATCCTCTCACTCTTATTTTTGTGCCTTGAGTCTAGATGTCTGCACCAGACACATCTTCATGCCTTGGTCACTTGTAAAAACAAGTATTGTAGAGTGCAAAATTTGTAGCAAAGATGTAAGTGTTGCAGTAAGTACTTATTAATCACTTTTCTGAAGTAAAGTTAAAAGTAATTTATTTTCTGCGATGATTCACCTAAAGTATGGAAACCAACCACACAACTACGTTGTATAATTTTTTTTATTCAGCTGCTGGCACAACCCAAGCCATTGCTTGACTGCTTCTGTGCATGTTTAAGAACCCAGATTTGCATGAAATCTATAGTAGTCATAAATAATTAACTCTGCAACTGCATGAAGAAGGTTGTGAATGGAGATTGTCTGGAAGTTGAACACTCACTATCCTCCATGAAAACTATATTTTGCTTTGTTTTGTTTTAAAGCTTCCAATTTTCTCCTCTCCTCTGGTTGTAGTGTTATGTTTTTGGCAGTTATCTTCAACGGTTACCACGAGAGTTGCCCCGGCATAGCATTACACCCATTGGCAAATATTGTATGGGAAATGTGGCGGGAGGGAGGTGCCACCAGCGACTGTCCAGGGGTGTGCTTGTTGTCCACAGGAAATCTGGCCTATCTGACACTACCAGAATAAACAAACATAAAGCAAGGACCAATCTTTAACCACCAAAATTTGAGGGTCGAGGTTTTTGCGATCCACCTGTACATAACCGGGTAGCTTCTCATGAGCTGAGGTAGTTGGGCTAGAGGCAGTGTGCTTCCCTTAGTGCCCGGGGTGAGGCTGCTGTACCACCTGACTCACAACATTACCGTACTTCCTTAACGATATGTTATTAATACTGTATTAATAATATGATTAAAAACATTACCCATGGCTTAGTCATTACTAATGCTTAAGCTAGTTGTTTCATATACAACAATTTTTTTTTAGGTTGGATGATATAGTGAAGGATGAATTTCTCTATGCATTGAAGTTACCTTTAGGTATTTTTAAGAATATGAAACCTATGTAAGTTTAGTTTTATTGTGATAACTATAATGTCTAAGAGCGGGATGCAAAAAAACTCATTTGTAAGACGACTACTGTTGGCTTGTAGGATCTCTGCATACATAGATGGAAAAATCATACAAGTCGAAGGTCACTCTAGCTCATGAGTTTTCTTGCATTTATCCTATGCTAAGAGGTAGCCACAATTGCCCTTTTTAGTTATTGAAAAAAAGAATCATATATGCCCTTTTTTTTTCCCCAAACTTTGATGTAATGTATGTGTAATTAACCAGTTAAAAAAAAATATATATATATAGCCTGATGGATATCTATTTGTTGGTATGTAGGAATTGATTCATTGATAAATCTGCTTCAAAATTATATCTAGAAACTTTATTGAGTAAGATGCTACACATTACAACCGAAGTGTCTGGAAGGTCTGGGTATGTTACAACTGTGTTTTTGCATATGAGCCAAGTTTTCTACATGATTTTTCATCAACAACATTATATACATAGATTAGCCAGCATTTGTGGTGGTACATCATCGGGTCATTTCACTGGAGCTGGTATTTGTTAGTTCCTCCATGTCACTTCAGTCCAATATTGTACCCAAGCCTTGTGGTTCAGATAGTCTGGCACGACTCTCAATATATTCCATTATGCATGTGCCATGACTATTGCACCTAGATCAGTGGTGTGTCAGATCATGTCATACTTCAACAACACCTGCTGGATTGAGATTCTTTGATTAGTTTTGTACCACATAATTTTATTCTTCATATTCACGACACAGTATAGTAGCCACACAGACCACAGCTATCAAACAGTTCGGTAATTGCAATCATCTCACAGAAGTTAGTAGTTACATGCGCCACAACTATATCATGATATAATTATCACAGTACTGAACTGTACATTGCCCGGTTGTCAAAATTACCCAAGAATACACTCAAAAGTCACTATAGAACCATAGTTTCTGTCATATGAATAATGCTGACAAATTGATTTTGAAGCAGTCCTAATACCAGTCTTTTTTTTTTTTTTTTGCTGATGGCAAATATCCACACCTGATATCATAAATGGTAATAATTGTTTGTTGAAGTACGTTATTCAGGGGTTTGAATTTACTCAACAAGAAAACAAATGCCTCTTTATCATATCAGGTGTGGGCACTTACCATCAACTAAGAAAATTAAAGGACTATAGTATACAGGCTGGAGGGGGGGATGATGAAGTGTTACTCTCCATATCTACAGTTGAGGACAGGGTGAGCATGGAGAAAGTGCAGCGTCACGCTCTCCCTCCTGGGGTCACTGAGAGAGACCTCGAGATTTTCAGGAAAGCTCAAGAGAAAGCATCACTGGTGAGTTGGTTTCCATTTTAATATGGGGGGAACGTTGTCTTTCATAGTTTTGATATTGTTGAAATATCATACAATTGTTTCAATCAGTGCTATTTTTGTAGGGAACGTCTATCATGCAGAGCAGTGAATTATTTTCAGATGAATATGACCTAGAGACCAGTCTTATAATTCTGCTTGGTCTGCAGCCAGTCTTATGAATGTCAGGCATGGTTTTTCATTTTACACATAGGTTATAGAGATGAAACTGCTGAAGTACATTATTATGCTGGGCCTAGAATTTTGATATAAATTGTTAATTATACATCTTCAGATATAGATTTCTTGTGTCTTGCTGAAAATCAACGTCATGCTTAGTTCCATTTTCTATATTTGCCGTTTACCTTGCATTCTGTCATAGAGGAATTACAATACTGTATAGCACAGCATCTTAATACGATGATTTCAGTCATGTTGTCTTAGAGATGTTTTCACTTTGCTTTAGTGGATAAATTTAAAGGAGGATTGGATAAATAAGTTCTTAGTCAGATTCAATTTTACTGTCATTTTTACAATCACTGAGGAAAAAGATCACAAATAACCCAGGCAAGCCTCCCTAAGGACTTTAGTTGAATGTTGAGTTAGATCACAGCTGGAAGAAGACACTTGAATACTATCAGAGGTTGCAGGGGTCATCACATTTGATGAGCTGACCCATAGTGATGTACTATACTCACCAATGTACTCAACTACTCCAACAGATGATACTGTTTATAATTTTTATGAGTGTTATTTTTGTGATTATATTCCCCATTCCTTGCAGGAGATGGAAAAGAATCGAAGTACTGTACAGGAGCGGGATCCCTTTAACATGTCCCGGTGTCCTGCCAGCATAGACTTTGGCCAGTACGACATCCAGACCTGGTACTCCGCCCCTTACCCTCAAGAGTATGCACGGTGAGCATTACTTCTCCCATTTGCTCATCATTTCTTTGTCTTGCAGCTTTAGTCACTGAAGACATGATCCTGTATTTTGTGTCTAGGATTAACAAGCTCATGATATTTTAATTAACTTTTATTTTAAGTAATGGTGAAGATCATTTACAGGCAGAGTACAGAAAGAGATTGCATTTCAGGATAAGCAAATACTGAACTAAACTCTTTGATTACAGATTGACCAAATTATTTCTCTGTGAGTTTTGTCTGAAGTACATGAAGAGCATCTCCATGTTGGGTCGACACCTGAAGAAGTGTATTTGGCGGACTCCACCTGGAACTGAGGTTTACCGTAAGGATGGCCTCTCTGTCTTTGAGGTCAGTTTTTACTTTACTTCAGTAACAGCAATGGTAATTTTGTTGAAATAATGAAGAAATATATAAAGAAATGCAGTGCTAATTATGGTAAAGGTAATTTAATAGGCACTTTACCTCAGAGATAACTACTACTGGAAAAAGACCTCCCTGCTCTAGGGAGCCTGTGTGGTGGGTACAATATTCCTGTGCCTCAAACAAGGTCTTGTGTAGTGAAGTGTCATGTTTTCTCTGAAGCTGGTATGAATAATCATTTGCATGACAGAGTAGCTGAGGCTAGCCGGATAATGCATTTGTAGGAGACTGAGAAAGAAACTGCAATGTAACCAGTATCTAAAATCTGGAAAAGAGAGAAAGTAATCCAGGCAAATCCCTAAGTCTTATGATACTATGAGGGAATACTACTTCCTTGGCTGCCCAGGGGGGCTGACTTTACTCTCTGTGAATATAAGCCAACCCCCACAGGACTAAAATAAAGATTGTTGTAGGATCTGGTCACTTTTTAGTGGATTTGACGAGATCTGCCCACATGGATTAAAAGTCCACTGCTGTGTGGACCGCCAGCACACGGAGGTGCATTATCCCTTTGCATGCAGCAGTCTAAACTCCCTCTAAACTCAGTCTAAACAGTCCCTTCAGGGCTAGTCTCATGGAAGGTGCAGCCTCACTTGTAGCTCTTGTGGTAACTTGGACTTGGATTCACAGCACTGGCTGTGGGATCAAAGACCTTCCCCCCCAATTTCACGGGCGGTCAGAGTCCCCCAGACTCCCTGGTCCAGTAAGCTCTGGTCCCATTTCCCTGGGATGTGCTTCAGTAGGGACAGCACCTTCTTTATTTTATTTTATTTTTTTCACTGCGACTGTACTGGGGGTCTGTGGGGCAGGAGGCCATTCTGCCCTGGGAGAACATCAACAACAATAACTACCACCTCCCAGGGGAGGGCTGTCTGCCTTTACAACCTGGAACCTTATATACTTATATATTTGTTTGTGTGTGTGTCTGTCTGCACATATAGTGCATTGTTTTAATTAAGACAAAAATGCACTGATTCCCTTTTAAGTAATACTATATGACCCTTGATATACATTTCACGAACATTCCAGTGTTTATAAAATGGCAGAGAATTACCTAGTTATATAAATTATTTATGTAATTTGTCTTAGATTACTTTACTGAAATAGCCAAGAAATTACATGAGGGCACCAGTACATTTTCACCCAGATAAAATTAGCTTTAGTAGTATAGTTGTATTTACCAAGATGTAATACAGGAAAGTTAAATTAAACTCATTAATTTTGTTTCCAGGTGGATGGTAATGTTAGCAAGATATACTGTCAAAACCTGTGCCTGTTAGCCAAGCTCTTTCTGGATCACAAGACCCTGTACTATGATGTAGAACCATTCCTCTTCTACGTCCTCACCCGCAATGATGAGAAAGGGTGTCACCTGGTGGGCTACTTCAGTAAGGAGAAGCTCTCTGCTCTCAAGTACAATGTTTCCTGCATCATGACCATGCCTCAGTACCAGAGGCAAGGCTATGGTCGCTTCCTCATCGATTTCAGTAAGTACTATAATGCAAAGTTGGATGAAGTGCAAGTAGATAATGTATGCCTTACCAAAAACAATTGCTTTGCACACATAGGTCTGATGAATTCCTTCATGAATACAGTGACTTGTTCTTGTTTCATCTGGGTTGTCATATTTCTTCATTTGTTTGTATTTTAAATTATGATTTTATATGGTGAAGCAAGCCCAGTTTTAATTCGACATATAAGAAAAACTAGCAGTGATATTTCCGTCCATAGGTTATCTTTTATCAAAACGAGAAGGTCAACCTGGCACACCCGAGAAGCCTCTTTCTGACCTGGGCCGAGTGTCTTACACAGCCTACTGGAAGTCTGTGATACTGGAATACCTGTATCATTTGCGATCCCATAGCACCTTCAGCATCCAGGAAGTGGTGAAGGAGAAAGCCATGTATCCAGCAGATGTGGCTTACACACTCAATATCCTTGGGTTCTTCAAGAGGGACTCAAGTGGACAGTTAGTACAGTACCTTTATGTACTCTTCTAATGTTGACTGAGCATACAAGGAACAATCTTAGTTTATTTAAATTAGTTTCTCTCGTAGGATTGCTTTTGGAATATGCTTTTGGAATAATTATCTTAAGACTTCAGATGTAGCTTATTTCAGCATCTTAACAAAATTTTATCAGTGTCTTGAATGGACAAATGATTGATGAACATATCCCAGAAAATGTGTTATTTTCCTACAACCAATTAAGTTGGAGAATCTGATATGATTGTCTCTGTTTGTAAGATATCTCAGATTATTTGGAACTGATTGTCAGATAATTTATTGAGCAGATAAAACATATTTCAAGGAAAAATATACAAAATTTTGAAGATGATCAGTAAAATGCAGATTCTTATGTCCTTGACAGAGGCTTGCAGTCTCCCCAAATCCCCTTTTGTATACAAATAAGAATGAAATTATAAGGGTATATATTACAGGATGGTGGTGAGCATAGACTGGGAAGTGGTGGAGGAACATTACCAGCGCCAGTTAAACAACCCCAGACGGCTACGGCTGGACCCAGAGGCCCTGCGTTGGTCACCCCTCCTGCCTGGCCACACCATCGCCCTCCAGCACGATTCAGATGAGGTCACTACCACACTATGCTAATCTAAGAATCAATTATATGAAAATGCAATTAATGATTTTTTTTTCTGGATTCTGTTACTTATACAGAGTTATCATCATCAAGACTAGCCATGATTGATGTAAGATTGTCAATGAAGGTTTAAAATTTATGCGTAGATAATATATTTTGTAGAAACTCTTTCACCCTTGAAAACTTGCAAAATGTTAAGCTTATGTTTAGTATGCTTATATCTATAAAATCATATTATCTTTGACCAGGAGGAAGAGGAGAAACCATTAGAAGAGGTAAAGGTTGAAAAGAACAAAGTTATTGCCAATAACAAGATAAAAGAAGGAAAGGTTGAGAGTGGAGAGAAGAGTGAATCAATACCGGTGACGTCAGAGGGTGGGAAGGAGGATACCCCAGCAACCAGCAGAAGTGTAAGAGCTCACAAACCGAAATCCACAGCAGACACATCCGTCTCAGTTGTAAGTACAGTCACAACAAAAGATGAATTAATTATCATTTGTGGTGCAATTCATAATGATCTTACAGTGTACTGGGCTTCTGACTGACATATATCATATCGGTACCATATATCCAATATGGCCTGGTACTAGTTTTTGCATTATTGAATTTATATTAATTGCCATTAGTGGTTTTTGAATTTGCTAGGCTTAGGTTTGATATTTGTCTCATTTGCATTACTGATTTTACTCATTGATTTTGTTAAGGTTGAAGCCAAGGAGAGGGAGAAGGAGAACATCAACAACACCATCAGTGACAAAGCCAAGCACAGTAGAGCGTTTGGCGGCCAAGACAAGTCAGCAGGAGGGATGACATCAAAGGAGGATGCCTATATATTCAAGGAGGAGGAGGAGAACGACATTGAGCCAAACTTCCGTAGTCTAAAGAGTGGAAGGAAAAAATCTCATGCACTAAAGGAGACACAGCTTTCCCCGGCTGAAAAGCGGAAACAGAAACGATTGGCAATGCAGAAAATGCGAAGAGAGGCTAAGCTACGAGCAGAGAAACAGAGGATGACAGAGGAGAGGAAAGAGGCACAACCAGTCCTGGAGAGGAGAACATCTGAAGACAGCACCAGAGAGAAGAGCCTGATAGAAGAGGATGAAATGTCAGTATTAGAAGAGCAAAGGTTTGCCAGAGAAGATAGAAGAAAGATAATTGAGGAAACATCTGTGGAGAATAAGAGGACAGAGAGTGTAGAAAAGTACACTATAGAGGACAAGTACAAAGGAACAGAGAAGAAATCTTCTGAAGATAAGCACAAGCATCCTGAAGGGAAACATCACCACTTACCAGAGAAGGCTCACATAACCAAGGAGGAACAGATTCTACCGGTGAAAGGTTAGCCAGTTTTTCTTCCTTATCTAGTAGTACTGCAGAGATAGAGAAAAAGAAAGTTTTTTTGACAAGTGGAATATAGCATCGTTTTTCAAATAGGTGATGAAAGAAAGCAAAGTAGAAATTTTATCATAGATAGTTCTTCAACGCTACATATACGATAGTGGCGTGTGAGTAAATTAGAGCTTAGCAGGCAGAACAAGAAAAGAGAATTGCTTTAGTTGAGGGCTGCATATAAAATTATAATAATGGACTAAGTAAACACAGGAAATTGTGAATTTTGGAAAAGCAAAGAAATACTGTTTGAGTAACTAGCCTCTGGCTAGCACAGTGGTGGAGTGCATGGCTGTAGTTTCTTTGGTCCAGCGTTTGAGTCCTACTTGGGACACAAAATCTTTCACTGATGCCAGAGGGTACCACCCCTGTGAGCAGGAGATAGGTGGGGGGGTTTGAGTTGGCTATTTGAGGCCTTCCTGCCATAGCCAAAGCTGACTCGGATCTCATGTGGGCGGAGAGGTCTCTGGGCCATTCATCATCTTTGTGATGTGTGCTATAATTGTGTTTCATACAGTCTAGTATGTGCTTCACTCTGTTCCTTTGACTGCCACTCATTGGCAGCCTTTAACCTTTATAGGTTATTTAGGGACAAATGAAGAAAATGTGCAAGAATATTTATATCCAGATTATGAATTTGTGAGGCTTGAACATTTGCTGTAAATGCAGTCAATAAAATGTGTTGTTGATTTGTTTAGGATATTTAGTAAGTTGTGCCTATTTACAGCTGTTTACTGTGTATTCACAATATGCTTTCTTACCACTTGGTAAAGGTGATCCAATGTATCATTTCTTTTTCAGAGTGTGTAAAAGAGAGTGGAAACCACAAGAGAAACAGTTCATCCACAGATAGTACAAAGGAAGGAGGAAGCAGCAAGATGAGTGGCATGTATATAGAGAATATGAAGGACACTATAAGTACTAAAAAGAATGCTGCTTCTTTGGAGTTTGTGAAAGAGTCGGGAGGCACCAAGAGAAGCAGCAGCTCAGTAGAAGGTATGAGGGAAGGTACTATTAATAAGAGAAGCAACAATAATTCCTCATTAGTTGGTGGGAAAGAAGATGGAACCAGTAAAAAGAGCAGCACTTCATTTGAAGGAATGAAAGAACCTAGTAGCAGTAAGAAGATCAGCACATCTTCAACAGAAAGCACAAAGGAAGCTGGTAGTTCTAAAAAGAACAGCTTGTCAGTAATGAATGTGAAAGAAATAGGGTATGGTCAGAAATGTAACTCAGCAGAGAGTGCAAAGGAATATGGAGAGAGCAAGGACATTGTGAGCAGTAAGAAGAGTATTACAGTAGAGAGCGTGAATGAACCTGGAGAAAGTTCCAAGAATGTATCCTTATTGGAGACCATGAAGGAAAGCAGCAGCCCCAGTAAGAAGAATAGTGCAATGGATAGTGTGAAGGAAGTTCCAAGCTCCAGGAAGACAAGTTTGTCTCAAGAGTTCATGAAGGAGCCTCCAACCAATAAGAAAAACATAGCAGATGGCTTGAAGGAGGTTGGGAGTACTGTAAGGAAGGCTAATGTCTCAGCAGTAGAGAGTACAAAGGAGGCTGGCAGCAGTAGGAAGGCAGGCACCATGATGGAAGGTGCGAAGGAATCCACAGGAACCAGAAGGAGTAGTACAGGAGAAAGCAACAGGAATTCTCGAAGATCTTCAACAGTTACAGCAAATGAAACAACGGACACCAGGGTGACTATGGAGCCATCAGAAGTTAGTGAAGATGACCATACTCCAACCACCACATTACCCAAAAGCAGGAGGGAAACTTCCTCAACCAGGAGCAGGAGAAAGTGTGTGTATGAGGAGAAAGAAGAGGATGCAAGGAGAGATAGTGCAGTAAGAAGTAGAAGAAAGTTAGACCATTCTGACAATGACAAGGAAAACCAAAGTGAACATTTGACCAGGAGTAGCAGAAGAAAAACTGAGATAGAAGAGAGTGAAGATGAGGGCCAGAGAGAATCACCTTACAAGGCAAGGAAAGTGGAACCAGAAGTGGTGGAACGTGAGGACACTGGACGTAGAGAGGCTTCAGCCAGGATAAGGAAAAGATTAGAAGCAGAGGAAATTCAAAGGGAAAATCGCCGGAGAGCCGAGGCAGAGGAACTTGAAAGAGAGAATCGCAGGAAAGCTGAAGCAGAGGAGGCAGAGAGGAAGAATCGCAGGGAAAACTCATTGAGAAGGAGGAGAAGATTAGAAATGGAGGAGACAGAAGATGAAGTTACCAAGGAACCCTCAGTCAGGAGAAGCAGGAGGAGGTTAGAGACAGAGGAGAGTGAGGAAGATCACAGACATGAAGTCTCACCTTTAAAAATAAGTAAAGAACACAAAATTGAGGAAGGTGAAGTTCACTCACTAATTGTCAGTAAAGATGGCTCTAAAACTAGGAACAAAATGGAGGCACAGGACATAGAACAACAACAACAACAACAACAACCACAACCATCCACAGTCAGAGAGTCCTCGCGCACCAGAAAAAGATTGGACCCAGTGTTGGCAGATGAGGAGCAAAGAAAGGAAGCATGGGAGGCACACAACTTCAACAGCAGAGAACAACTTCAAGAGAGACCACACAGGCTAAGGAACAAAACCCACACAGCTAGAAATAACAGCAGCAGCAGAGAGAGAAGAAGGAGGAAGTACTCAGAAATAGAGGATGAAGAAACAATTGTACATTATGAATCTAACAACAGAAGTAGGGCCACTAAGGTGAAGTATCATGAGCCTGATGAGTCTCCCTCCATCAGGAGCAAGAGACTGAAGAAAAATGAAGACCAGAGCCTTAGTGGGCTTAGAAAAGAGGAACTGGAGAGAAGAAACAAAAAAGATGAGATAGAGAGACCAGTCATCAAGCATGAAGGGGAGGACACATCAAGAACTAGAAAATCAAAACGGATTGAAGAACAGCCTGAGCCATTCAATTTGAGGCCAAAAAAGGCCCGCCCAGTCCGCCATCTGGAGGGAGCGGTGGCTGGCCTCAGAACCAACATCATGACTCCACAGGAACCCCCTGTCGAGAACCAACATGTGGTGGCAGCGGTGGTGGAGGAGGAAGGCAGACAGATACATGTACCCTCAGAGAAGGAAGAAGGGGATAGGTAAGTACTAGATAATATTATCACTCCTCAAATGTTAATTATTTTCATTTACATGCCTCCCTAAAGTAATTAATTCTGTGACTTGATATTTATATTTGAAGAAAATGTAGGTAGCTTCATAAAGTGCTGTGTCAAGTAGTGTGTCGGTGTACAATATGTTGCTAATTTATGGTAATAGTGTTTGTAGTACCCTTGTCACGAGAATCATTATTCTTTCTTTCTTTCTTTTCTTCTCAGCCACTGTACCTTTTGCTTCTAACAAAGACATAATGTTGAGTTGGTCAGTTTTGTTGATTTTTTTTTTGGCAGTATTGTGAATTTTCACATAGTAAGATTGAGTGGATCAAGGTATTGCAGTTATACCAAGTCAAGTGAAGCTTTTACTGTATAGGAATACCTCTGGATTATGAATTTAGCATGTGCCCCTCACTTGCACTTTTATTATTTTTGAGTGTGTGTATATTGCCCCACCTGCCACACAGTAATTGCATTATACCACCTTATACTTTCCTGTATACATTAACAAATTAGCATCACACTAAACTTTTTGTACAATTGCTTCTGGGACAGTACCTACTTTTCCTCCAAAACACTGCCAAATGAAGAATGATGGAATTGGTGCTTTGATAATGTATACTATACTGAATTGGCTTAATTACACTTGTTTATGTTTGCTTCACATAGAGCTACAGTTATGCCTCTGTACAAAGGTAAAAGTAGAAGGGATGAGTATTGAATGTATAGGAGGATATGCCTTTTAAATGTGTCTAGAATTTTTTTTGGAAGAATTCTTAGGTTGCAATAAAAGGATTAATTGAAATAACAGGGTAGGGTTAATGGGGTGCAGGAGGGGTTCAGAAGGAGCAGAGAATGCTTGGACCAGCTCTTGGCAATCAAATTAACAGTGGAAGGGCAGACAGTTGTATGTTGCTTTCATGGACTTGAAAAGACGTATGGCAGGATGGATAAAGAGATTTAGGGGGATGCATTTATGATACATGGTACTGTTGGGCACTTGATGAGGGAGAATTGAGAAGATGTGGTATACAGTATAGATTTAAACCAGATGATATTTTTTCCAACTATGTGTGAGTAGTTGTATGCTGAGAGGTAATTCTAATATTATCTCCTCACCACTAGCATGGACACCACTGGGGGTGACCTGGAAATGCCTCATCTTGAGCCCATGGTTAATATAGAGAAACTTCCTGAGGCACCATTCTTAGACCAGGTGAGTTATGTGAGCCATTTTGGGTAATCTTGTGAGGATCTTTTTTATATAGCTACAGTACAACCAATAGAAAAGTTGGTGTCCATTCCCACCAGAGGCTATTGTAATAAATTATAATAGTACAGTAAAGCCTCACTAAGTATGATACAAATAAGCCGGATATCAGATAACTCGGACGCTGTCAGTGTATTGGACACTTATAAATAACTTGGATATACAGTATATCTGCCTCATGCGGAGATTTTCTGGGTGCATCATCACAAAGGCCTACAGCCTGAAAAATAACGTAAGTTGATTTTGTACAAAACTTCAATTACCATCTTTATATCATACATTTAAACTCAATGTCGACTGACCACATAATTATGTAATTTCCCTGCACCTGTTGCCAGGTATAGGGAAATTTATCTGTTTTAGGGAATTTTGTAGTGGACACAGGGAAATTATATGAAGATTGTTCAAGAGTAAACAGGGAAATTTGTACCAGATGAAATACCCAAAAGAGAGACTGTCAATGTTCAAGAGAAGAGTAAACAGGGAATTATTGAGGCAAAAAGGGAAATTCTGTTGTTGAAGTTGAGGATATTTTGTGCATCAGACCTGGCAACACTGGCTGTCACACATAATTTATGAGTGTCGGGAGGGGGTGGTGGGATGATGATGATCGCAGCTGACACTTTTAATTTAATGTCTTATGAGGTCTCAACTTTTTAGTGGGCTTCTTTGGTGGTTTTTAGGAGCCATGATAAATACTGTAGACACCCATTATTATTATTTTTTAGCAATTTTTTGGGATACAGTAATTATGGGTAAAATTGGTAGGCCCAAAATGTTTTGGAAGAGCGAGCATTCCAAGGTATAGACCTCCGGATTAAGGGACTTTTACTGTACATCCTTTTTTTGTGAAAGTTTCATGTTTTTTTGTGTGCGGTACTGTGTATGGAAACCAGAGATATGAGTGAAAGTAAATGTAGTTTTGAGAGCGGGAGTGTGTGCAGTTAATCGTACGCATCAATATTAATTAAGCCCTTTGATAATAATTATCTGATATTTGGATAACTTGACATGGGTCTTCCCCCAATTGATCCGAGTTAGCGAGGGTTTATTGTATTTGGTTTGTGGTAAAGTGTAGGTGTGGATGTTATCATTAATTATATAACCTAATATTCCCCCAAACCTTGTAAATTTAGGAAGTGAGAACAAAATATATTTTTTGCAATCCTAGTGATTAAACTTATCAGTGGTGGATCAAATACAACTTCTTATTGTGGCTGTAGTAGTTGTCATCTTCTCTTGGTATTCATTTTCAGGTATCAGTATAGCTTATAGAGTTGGTAAAACTTGTTGCTAGTGTTAAGTAGATTCAAAATTGTAGTAATATTTTTTCTTTAGAGCAAATACTTGTCAAATACCCAAAGTGAAGTGGTAGCATTAATCAACAGGTATCAAAATGATATCCAGAATAAATTGTACAGTAATTAGACAAAAGTTTTATATATACTGTACTGTATATATATATATATATATATATATATATATATATATATATATATATATATATATATATATATATATATATATATATATATATATATATATATATATATATATATTGTTATTAACAAAATTAATAATGTCTGTAAGGGTTCATGTTTGATATACAGTATTATTTGATTATTTGTACTTTGAATAAGGATAGTGATCCCCAGCTGACTGATGCATCTTAACTTTTGCCCTTTACTCTTCCTGTTATCCCCCCCCCCCCTTTTTTATATTTATTCCTCTAATATCTATGCATATGCAATCCAGTTAATGAAGAACAATAGAAAAAAGTGAGGGTACTGTACTGTATATCAGAAATATTAGTTCGATGATTAAAATAGATGAGAATTGTCATTATAAAATTTATGCCTTGTGTTGTATTGGGAAATGTATTATACTGGATATTGAAGTGAGTACCTTGTGTTGACACAGTCAAACAGTGACAAGCCAGCCAAGGAGGAGACTGTTGAGAACAAGGATTCTGATGCTGAGGACAGAGATGAGGAGTACAGCATCGATGGCAGTGACTCTTCTCTCAAGAGGCGTAGCTGGCCCAGAGGACTCCTACGCAATGTCAAGCCAATGGGCAGGAGCCGGAGCAAAGGGGGGCCAGCCCGCCACAACAGTGGTCGCAGTCGCGGAAGTGGTAGCAGTCGCATCAAGGTGAGGTGGTGGGAATGATTTATAGTCTTCTTGATGATGACCATCAATGTTGCATGTGTGTGTTATAGTGCATGTGTTGCCTGCACCACACAATCATAGAGGTATTTCGCTCATGCAGAGTCCTTGGCCAGTCATAGCCATACATACGGTACAGCACTTACCACTTTTTATGTTGGCTATGATTAGATTTGTATGATTATACAGTTTTTATAAAGTGAAATGTACAAGATGCAAACACAGTAAACTAAAAAAAAAAAACTCTTTATTACAAAATGAAAACTTTCTTCTCTAATTCTTTCATGTTGAATGCTCGTCATAAATAATGAGCTTTTTACGTATGAATCAATGTGAAAGAATTCTGTCCTGAATTCAGGTTGGTGCAAGGTTAATTGGGACAGCTGGTTAGGAACTGAGAACTGTACTTTATTCTGGCTGCTTAGAGATTAATTAAACCTTAATATTTTCTCTTAATCCACTTGTGACAAGGGGTTTCCTGGGACATCGTAGGTCTTCAAATATTGTTACTTACGTTACAGTATGTTGTTATTCCAATTTACATCCTATCTTCACTGTAACAAATGTTAAGTTTGCTTGATATTTATTTAATTTGGGCATACCCAAATTAATATCATTTTTTAATTATAACTTTATTTTTTATGCATCATTCATATTCATTAGTTGTAGTTTTGCTATTAAAAAAAATTGTAGAAGTAGATTTATGCATTTCATGTAGGTTAAGCTACCAGGAAAGCTTCAGCAGTCATACCTCTTTCCCTCCGCCATTTTAATATGTAGGTTTTGTGAAATGTGAATTTTATTGAAAACCTAATGTTCAGAATTTGTATTTCTTCAGAAATTTGTAAATTTGTTATCTTTGTGCATTAGTTATAGCATGACTTTTAACATGATTCCATTTCATATTTCAGTGCAAGGAAGAGCAGAAGCTTCCTGGAGTGGATGGTGATGAGCTGCAAGAATGTTTGCCTGAGGATGCTGAGCCGCTGAGAACAGGATTGTTGGACGAGCCGGCCACCAGAAAGCCAGAAGAGGAGGAAGAGAAGATCAGAAGAAAGCAACCAGAGGAGAAAAATGAAACAGTAGGACATCATCCAGAAGCAAAAGAATTGGTGAAGGTGGCTCAGTCAGTGTCTGAGAGAGGAAACTCACACCAGAAAGAGAGGCCTGTAATGCCCACAGAAATTGAACAGCAGCCACGTACTCAGGAGGAGGAGACTAAGAGAGGGACTGTAGAGGAGGTATCAAAGGTAAAGGAAGTAAGCAAGGTAGGGCAGGTCATAGAAAAGGAAGAGTTGCCCAAAGCAGAGACTCCCAAGACAGAACCAGTGGAAGTAGTGGAAGCATCCAAAGCAAAGGTAGCCAGAGCCAAGACAGTGGAATGGCTGGAATCAGAACATGAGGATTGGTCACACCAAACTGGGCCCAAGTCACATGAGCACTCTGAGAGTCGTGACATTGTGCGACACAGTATAGCACAACCAAGTCAGAACCATCATGCTTTACCAGATAAAAAGGTGAAAGGCTTGGTGAAAGAGGAAGAACAGGAGCCTTGGCAAGCTGGAGTTGGTGATGACATGAATGAAGATAAAAGCGTGGAGGAGAAAGTTGATAATGATGATTATGATAGCACGGACACTTCAGCACTGGAAAATGACTCCTTGAACCCAGTTAATGAAAAAGACTCTTCAAAAGATTGTAGCAGTGTACAAACAGTGGATACTAAAAATGGAGAAATTACTGAGAATAGCACAACTAAAAAACAAAATGAGTTAGAATTAGAAAAAGAAAACCATGATCCTGCCAAGGAACTTATGATAGACAAAGAAAGAGTTGAGGGTGGAGAGCAGGAATTAAGTGAAGCAGATAAGGCTGTGGCTAGTATAATGAATGGTACATGTGTAGATGATGGTGATGGTGAGTGTTTGGAGCATGAGACCTACACTAGTCCACCACCAGTAGAGGAAGTTCATGAGGCTGTGGAGTGCAAAGTTGGAGATGGTCGGGTAGATGAGGCATATCAAGAGGAAGTCACAAAGGCTGTGGAGAGCATTTGGGGAGGAACAGAGGAACGAGAGGCTACACTGTCTGAGGACCCCAGACCGGAAGCTCTGGAGGAAACCAAAGCTCTTAGTCCACCTCTTGCTCCTCTACAGGACTCTCCACTCCCTCCTTCCTCATCCCTACCACCTCCTGTGTCTTCAGAGCCGTCGGAGGGAGATATAATGCCTCAAAGTCCTTCCACGTCTCTGGATCACTCGAGATCTCCAGCATCATCAGTCCCACCCTCTCCTATCCCAAGTTCTCCTCCTCCTGCCCCAGCCCCTCCATCACCTACCTCACCCTCTCCGGTACTCTCTCTTCCCTCAGACTCCCCATTAGAACCACCACCTGCCCCTGCTCCAGTCACCCCTGTTTCACCTCAGAGTCTTGGTTCCCCTGCATCACCATCATCTATATGTTCCCCTGCCTCACTTCATTCACATTCATCTCCCATCACCGAGATTCCAGCTGGACAATTGAGACCAGCCTCTCCTTCACCTATGGGTCTCTCACCTCATCCCGTTCCATTGAATGAAGATCAGTCTTCGTGTCACTTGCCCGTTGTTAGTGAGTCTGTGCCTGTAGCTGAACCCCCTACACTTTCCTCAGTTTCTAGTCACCATAGCCAGGATGTACAAGATAGTGAAGATCAGAAGTGTGAGTCTGTGATAGAGGACCTAGAAACACAACAGCAACCGCATCCTAAAGCTCAACAAAATCAAGTCAGTGAGTGTAGCCGTGATGAGGGTGGTGTGAGAGAGACACATATACAGCCCGAAGTGTCAAGGTTGTCAGATACTCATCCTTCTAGTGAGCAGGAAGACTCCCACACCTCTAACATAGAACAGTCCTATGAGCCCACTGATGCACCAAAGGTAGACTCCCATCCCCCTGATCAAGAGACACCTTGTACTCATGATTTGGCCTTAGAAGTTGGAGATGGGTCTAAGACAGTCAATGCCTCCTCAGGGAGTACGCCACCTTCATCGTGTGGGTCTACCAACACTACATCTGTTATTACTAGACAAGCTCCCACTCCAACCCCACCACACCAGCAGGAGGTGGGCAGTATGGGGGTGTACACACCTGACTCGACTACAAATTCTGTCCACTCCATGCATGGGTATTCACAAGGAGATTTTGATGTATCACAACTTGGAATTGAATCTCCAACATCAATATCTAGTAATGAAATGGCACATTCAGTAGAGGCCCCTCAACAAGCATCAACTCCACAGAGCTATAATGACTGTTCCCAACTACCCAACCAGCAGGTTCAACCACCAACACCAACCCACGTCCAGCCCACTACTCCAACCCACGTCCAGCCCACTACACCAACCCATACACAGCCCACAACTCCAACACCTCCTCACATTGCCAGAACAACACCCACACCCACTCCAATACTACCACAGCCAGTTCCCCAGCCACACCCACATCCACACCCTCAGCCACAAGCAATAATCACTCAAGCTACTGCTGCTGCTCAGACTGTCCCAACGATAGGAATTGTAACATTGCCTCAGGCTCATGCACATCAGCCTCCTAAGCATCAGCCTTCCAAACAGCGACACATCCAACCCAAGCCACCACCTCAATCACAGACTCAAGCAGTGTCCACTGTATCTCGCCCTCCCTCCAACCTCGGTACACAGTTGTCCCCACAGTCTGTGGCAGCTATGCATGGTCAACCTCATGTCATGACACAGCGAATGGTAGCCTCAACACCTCATCCTACCTCTGGATTGGGCCAGCACCACCCAATGTCATATCATCCGCATGGTGCACACACGCCACACCCACCTCGCACACCTCATGTTCCTCATTCACATACACAAATGCAAAATTTTGGCCATCCTTCTAATTATATGGTTGGAGCACATCAACAAATGCTGGGACATCACAGTTCCATGATCAGTCAAGGTTACCTATCACAGCCATCGGTGACTACATACGCTCAGGCCCACAATCCTGCCCATTCATCCTCATATATGCCCACAGTCATTCAGTCGAGGATGGGAGGCCCTGCTGGTCCACAGCAAGTAGCAGTACACACTTCCTCTGCCTCATCCTCTCAACGTGCTGGTCAAAACTCTGCCTCATCTCATCGTGCCTCCCACCCCTCCAGTGCTACTGCTGTTGGTGGACCCTCTGGAAGCAATTACCATTTTTTGAATTCCAGTCCCCCTGGGCCATCTCCTACTCCAACTCCTATGGGGGCAGAACAGCACCATGTTGGAGGGGTGCAGGGCAGTGCATCTTCCTGTAGTATAGCAAGGTTACAGCAGCTCACAAATGGAATTATGGACATAGTGCCACCACCATGTGCAGGTGTAACTCCTCCCCCCTCACACACAGTGACACCCCCTCCTTCTCACACAGTCACTCCACCACCCACGGCCACTGCAGCAGCTGCAGCAGCAGCCCAGCGTAATATGACTCCTCCTATCTCTAACTTGCAGTCCCAGGTGCCATTACCGTATGGTAAATACAAAACACAAACAGCTACAGCAGCTCAGATGCCCTCTAATATGATGACCCCTGCTATTATGGGGTATCAAGTTAATGGCTACCGTATGCCAGGCCAACCAGGGGGCATGCCGGCCCTCAACACATCGTACCTGACCAACCCTTCATTTATGAACCAGCAGCTGCCCATGCAAATGATGAACATGCACCCCCAGGCAGCTGGGCAGTACCAGGACCCCCGCTCTCAGCCACAAAATGCCATGTATCCACCTTACTCCTACATGTCACCTCTACAGCTCAATGGTACCATGCGGCGATAGTCCCAGTGTTATAATCTCAGTACAGTATTTTTATTATGGTGCTTATTTGTGACTAGCAATTTTCAGCACAATTCAGAGTTGGTGATGATTGTGCTAAATGTAATGGAAAAATACATCATTGATTCATATGCAAGACTAGGCAATATTTTGACTAGTAAAGTTGGATGTGTCAGGGTGTGAGTACATGAACCACCACAAACTTGTTAAGTGTTGCAAAACCCTGGCATGTCTGTTGCTTGAAATACACAAAGATTTTTTAGTGAAAATCTACAATATTTTTTGGGTCTGTTGTGAGAGATATATTTTAGATACTTATTTATGGTGTTTATACATGGTTCGAAGAAATGATGATATAATCAGTTCTCTTCACCTGACACCTTTATTGTCAAGGTGTCATCATAGACTCCATTATATTGTGGAGGCACTTCAGATGAGTACATGATGTTAATATCTGTATTTTAGTGTAACATGATGTTCTGGGTTCAGTTACATGGACTCAGGGTGGAGCCTAATTTTCATCTAAGTACAAAGTGATCTTAAATAATGGACTAAACTGAAAAGTGTGCTTAATTGTTATAGAGCAGTGTTATGTAAGTTTATTTTAGCGAAGAAAAGTCTTAGTCTTTTACGTTGTGATACTGAGCTTGGTGTGAGGCCAATGTCAGCATAATGTTTTAGGGAGGATAGAAATGGTGGCACATTGGACCCCTGTTTTTTTTTTTCCCAGCAGATAATCATAACTTGTGAATATTTATGTACAAGATGTCAGTGTAAGGTAAGTTGGCGTGGACCTGGTTGTAGCAACAGTGAAGTCATCATTTGTGGTTAGTTTTGTATCCAGCTGTAGAGGCTTTTCGTTCTGGTTTGTATTTATTATTGTAGCGTAAAGTGACCCACTCACTGACCTACATTAGGGTAACAGGTAATCGAGTCCTGTGAGTGTGGGGGTCCTCCAGGCGTGTTATTTAATTTTTTTTTTTATCTTCGTATCCATTGTAGTTAGTATTCTCCTGTCTTTCATTGAAGCATTTTTTTTTTCTTATAAATATTTCTCATTGGTATGAGAGCTTTAGTTACGACCATTCATGTGAGGTGTGACTTGCTGAATGTTTTTTTTTTTTTTTTTTTTTTTTTTTTTTTTTTTTTTGCAAGAGCATTTAACTGACCTTACTATTGTAAAAATATTCTTTTAGTCATATTTATCTTTGCAATAAATGGTCAGTACCACCTCTTGAAACTACTTTATTGATTTTGTCAATATAATTTAATTAAGAAGTTGAATTTTTGTACACTGATGAAGCACTGTGTATGAGAAAAATTTGTACATGAATCCATATGAGTGTCCTTTGAGCCCCAAGTGAAGTAACATTATCGGGTCTGAAGCATTTCTAAAATGTAAGAATTGGTGCCCTTGGTTGTCCATTGCAAATTGTTTGCATGGACTGTTGCAGAGAGGAGAGGCTTTCATATCCTATTCCAGTGATACACTCCAAATGTCCTAGAGAATGTATATTACTATAAACACTAGCCATCCAGGGCATTGTTTGGGCTTGGGACTAATGAAGCGGCAGTAGCGGCATCATCCAATGGAAGATCAACCAGTAAGCATTGACAACAGTTTGTCTGTTATGATCATCCAAAGGAACTTGTAACTAAGCTGTACATTTTGCTTTTTAAAATGTTAAATAAAATTCTTTATTTAAATGTACCCTGCTTGTTTTATTCCCTACATTAATCATCATCACCTTTGTTCAAGAGATGGGAGCCCTATATTCATAGTATGGATAATATTTCAATATGTGAATGCTACTATAAACACTTACGGTACTCAACTTCCTTTTCAGTCGGGAACTTAATTTTTCCATGATTTGCTTGAAAGAGTCAGCAATAAGACCGGAATAATTCCAAATAAAAGTGCTGTTGCAAATACAGTATAACAAACTATATATTCCTCGGACCAGGGCCACATTTTAGTGGACAGTGGCTGCCACTGTGTTACTATGGAGGCTATGGAGGTAAAATAGGAGACGGCCCGCGCGTTCATATGTTTTTTTTTGGGAACTGTTGGGCTGGTTTGCATAAATTATCTATTGTTATATTGGAAGCTTTACCAGTGCGGACTTTAATTGATTGTAATTCTGTGGTGGGGGGAGGAGGGATTTGATCTCCGCATAGTTATAGTTAAGGAATTATGGACTAGGGTGATGAGATCACCGCCAATGCCGTCAGCCCGGTCCTGGTGAAATTTTTGTTTTTGGTGTTTATGCCATCTATGTTTAGTTGAAGTATGTTAATGTTATGTGTGCGGTGCGTGTTAGGTGCTGCTGCATGGGGGAGAGGAGATTGTGGTGGAGGTATTGATGGTGATGGAAGTGGGAGTGATGGAGGTGTGGGTAGTGGTAAGGGTGATGGAGAGGGTGGTGGAGGTGGGAGTGATGGATAATAGACAATTAAAAAAACTACACAGAAACAAGGTCAAAGCATACAACAGAGCAAAACGATACAACGATAGAAAGAAACCAAACAAGCAGAAACTAAATACACAGACAACACACAAAACCACAAAAAATTCTTCGGCTTTTTTAGAGAACGCAAACAAGACTCGACCGGTATTACAACAATTCCTTGGTTACAAACCCACAAGACAAAGCCAATGCCCTTAACACACAATTCCAATCCATTTTTTACCCATGAACATGAACACTTACCAGACATGCCAACACCGTCACACCCACCTATCCCTCCCATTCATATAAACACTCAAGGGAAACTTTTTATCTGAGGTAGACATACACAAAGGATATTGAGGGCTAACGTAAAGTTTTTGCCCCTGTCCTGCAGGTTATATTCTCACAGACTTTACAGACCGGTGAACTCCCTCAAAACTGGCTTTTGGCAAATGTGACCCTAATTTTTAAATCCGGAGACAGAACCCTTCCCATTAATTATAGACCAATTTCTCTTACCTCAGTCCCCTGCAAAATTTTAGAACATATAATTCATAGACATATAATGGACCATTTTGATAGGCAAAACATACTGACTGACAATCAACACGGTTTTCGGCCAAAACGCTCATGTGAGACGCAACTACTGGTAACTACTCATGACATCTTGCAGTCCCTCAATGACACAAAAACTAGACGAGTTGACACCATAGTACAGTACAGTATTAGACTTTGCCAAAGCCTTCGACAAAGTCCCGCACCAAAGACTACTACACAAGTTAGAATTCTATGGCATACAGGGATAACAGTGTCACGGCGTTGTGCCTCTGTGAGATTGTGAATCAGTCACAGTAGTCACTCAGTGTGTTTGACTGAGCTCGAAGTGACGGGCAACGGCGGTCGTGATCGTGACTCGTCTTTCATTAATGGTATTCTTAAGCACTCCCCCCCCCCCCCCGCCCGCACTCCCACCCCCACCCACCCCCCTACCCCACGCTCCCCCCTACCCCACGCCCCCACCCCCACCCGCACCCCTACCCCACGCCCCCACCCACACCCCTACCCCACGCCCACACCCCTACCCCACGCCCCCACTCCCATCCCCCCCCCACCCACGCCCCCACCCACACCCACACCCCTACCCCTCGCCCCCCCCCCTACCCCACGTCCCCACCCCTACCTCACGCCCCCACCCCACGATCCTACCCCCACCCAACGCCCAAACTCCACCACACCCCCACTCCCACCCCACGTCCGCATCTTAGATTATACCTCCATGGTGGGTCCAGAGGTCAGTACATGAGTCATATTGTCAGATTTAATAAATAATTAGAACAAATGCAATTTTATTAATTAGTATATGTCACCCATGTTTTGTATTACAATCAGTCTGGAAAGTTTTGCATTTAAGGGTTAATACAAGTACGTCATTTCCTCATAGGTTATTTCCGTCGCAAATGCTATATAGCTTCTCCAGAGTCCAGAGTCTCCAGACTCTCCACTGACGAGTCACGACTCACGACAGAGAGAGAGTATTAGTGTATTGCATTGCTGGTTGAGTCAACTTGAGTGGCTGTAGAGCTCACAGTGAGATCTCCTGAAGACCTAAGTCGATGAAAGGAAGACTGTGATTGGCTGGTGTGGCGAGATCAACAGCCAATCAAAACAAAGGTTGTTGAACGTGTTTGTTTACCTCTACGAGTCTACAAGTTATTACAACACACAAGTAACAGCAAGGAATATAACAGCTTTCATTTGGACTATTACTTTTAAAAGACCACACGGAATATATTTTGGTAGGTATATTTCTGTAGGATGTGAGAGACCAATATAATGAGCTATGTCGTCTTCCGTGTATGTACATGTATATTTTCTTTATAACATGGGGAAACTTTAAGCTTGTGACGACCAACTATGTTATAGGCAGTGTATAATATATATGGTATTATTACAGAATAACTGTGTTTTTGACTAGGCTTGAGCAGTATTACCACAATAAGCTAGGTCCTGGAAATTTGCCCAGGTCACTTTATGATAGTTTACACTGGTTATACCCGGTAGTTTTTCCAGGTTAGGTCCGGTAGTTTGCTGTGGTCTAGGTTAGGTTAGGTTATGTCAGGTCAGACTAGTTTCCAAATTATGTTTGTAAATGGGGCATATCTTGAAAATGAGGCATTTCCGAGATAAACACCATAGATGAAAAGTGTCTTAGAATGGTCCAAAATAGTGGATAATGATACTAATATATACAATATAGTGAACACAAGTTTTCTGTAAATTTACCTTTCCTTCAAATGACTTGTAAGATATTAATGGTAAAAATATATATATACTTATATGCCCTATCTTGGAAATGAGGCATTTCCAAGGAGGGAGGATAGTGTCTTAGAATGGTATAAATTAACGTTAGTGGGTAAAGAAGAAAATGCCATTGAAGAAAAGTGTCGTAGAATGGTATAAATTAGTGGGTAGAGGGTAAAAACATCGTAATACCAACAGGCATTAAAGTAGATATTTACCCTTCTTTCTTTTCACCCTATTCCAGGTATGCATGTTTTGCAGGAGTATTACATAGAGATACTAATTTCCACCAGGGCCTTCCTCAATAATATTAAACACTATAATCACTTCTAATCCTCATATTATCCATCTTCTTGTTCTTCATGTTCTCCCGGGGCAGAATGGCCTCCTGCCCCATTAATTATCCATCCTGTAACACTTAGCCAACAGAATTGTTTTCAATTTTTTATTAAAAATCTACTGCAATTTTCACTACTCCATACATTACTTGAAAACCTCTCTTTAAGGGAGGAATTTATATTGGTAAATCTGGAGCAACTGAATCCTCCAAAATATTCCAACCAACAGAACATCATTATTTTCGCTCTTCTGGTCTTGTTTCCTGGCATACTTTGGAGGAATCAAGGTACTCCAATGTAACAAAAGTGAATTACCCCCTTAAATATTCTTGGTACAATACATGCAAGAAGGTAATGTACTTGTTACTTGTTGTTGTATATTCTATGCCCCGCTCCACCAGCAACTGGTGCTCCGCAGGGCCTCCTTCAATATGTACTGTAGGCCTATGTGTCACAAGTGTCATATCTAGAATCTTAGCATTATCATAACTGGCCAATGCCAGGATATCAAACTGATCATTATTAATCACATCACAAATATCACATATCTTATTTCCCACAAATTGTGCATTGAAAAAGCCACCTTTTTGAATGTGTAAGTTTGTGCTACCGGTACTCATTTAAGGGTATATTCTTTTCTTGGTGAATCGGAAGGTTTCCAATTCTTCCAAATTATGCCACAAAACAGATCCCCTATTAGTAGCCTATTGGTGAGGGTGTGTGCTTCCTGGCATGGTTTGGAGGGATCAGTACCCATCCAATTTATTAAAAAGAGAAAGATAGGAGAAAACCCTATGTAAAATGAGGGTTTAGTATAGGCTAGCTGTAACAATTTTTCCTGGTCATTATATCTAACTTACAAAACTAAAAAAGTTTCTTTGTTTACTAGGTGTGGTGATCATGTCTCTCGAGCAAACAGCATGTGAAGGTAATTTCAAATACTGTTTCTGTTGTCAAATTTGAGTAATGTAAACTCTTAGCACTTTACCAAATGATAGAGTAAACTTTAAGTTTGGGCCACAGAAATGGAATAGGCTTACACAATTTTTTCCAAACATGTTTGGATAATCCATTTTTTTTTTTTTTTTTTTATGCCGTATAAGGGTGACAGTGCATTTTGACCATGTTTGACCTCCTCCCCCAAGAGGCTTGATTGAGGATTAAAACAAGTAAATAACACATAAAATTATAAATGTTTGTATATTCTAGCATCAGTTTGACCACACGAAAGTTAACCTAACCTAAACTGGACTAGAGTACTGGGACATAATTGGGGCAACCTAACTAAGGCAAACCTGGCAGGGGGAAGCCAACATAGTAAAAAAGCACTGTCACCTTTATATTTCAGCATATTAAAAAGGGAAATAATGAATTATCTAAAACAAATTGAGAGGATTATCCAAAAAAAAAGGGGATATATATTTTTTTTCTTCCATTACTGTGGCTCAGCTTAACTATTATCAAAGTTAAAACTCTAAGTAAAAAATCAGAATTTTGTATTATCTGTGATATACTTAGCCCTCTTGTGAATTAATAATCCTTAGTTATCAGCATTTAGACATTTTATTCACTTACACAGTACAGTACTAAGTTAATATTGTGACTGAACACCATAAATATCTTATTCTGTATTTTGACCTTTAGTGTCATGTGTCTGATGTTAGATGTTGTTGCTGTTGTTGTTGTTCCCCAGACTGTCTGGCCGAGCAGTCCCGAGTCTGGTTGACCGAAACCGCGCAGATACTGGGGGCCCCCAAAAGGGAGTCAGCGAGATAGTGAAATCTGTTTCTTCGAAGGCAACAGAAAAGGGGACTACTGGCTCACGGGCATGTACCCCTGAGCCAACAAACCCATCAACATAAGCCTCCCTTACTGTGCCACCCAATCAGACAATCTTACCAGCTACCCAGAAAGAATGAGAAATAGCAAGACAGACAGAACAGGCCAGGGTGTGTTAGAGGATGCCAAATTCCTCATTTCTGGATGGAACCAGTCTTCACCAGTGGGAAAATGTGATAAATAGATGAGACAGCAAGCTCAAAGGAGATAGGAGGAACAGAGGGACAGAAGTATAGTACTGAAGGAATACCCAAACCATTAAAGTACTGCCCACATCACCACCCGCAATATATTAGATGTATTATACAACACTGTATATATGATTATTGATTATGATTTTTATGTTTGGCAGACCTGAAAGCGTTTGAGCGACGGCTGACAGAAGTGATTGCAAGACTTCAGCCAGCCACCACACGCTGGCGCAGTGAGTTCCTAGATTCTTTTATATTTCTTTCTCTGTATGCACCATAAAAGTCCATGAATAGTATAAAAATATCCCATGCATTTGCATAAAAATACTCACCATGGAAAGAACTGGAACTCAATTCTTGTAGATAGTTGTACATGATGATTGGCAATGGTAGACTTTAGTATTTACAGTGTGTAATGTACTTGGGTTTTGAATTAGAGCTCTTGATAATATTATATAGGATGTGTCATGCCGCCATCATTTTTCAGACACGATAAAAATCTTTCTTTCATGCCAAGTTATTGACATTTCCAGTCTTTCCACGTATTTGCTCTAGCACCTTGGGAAATTGAACATGGTTTTGGGATTGTCACTCCTTTCATCTCACAGATGAAGACATATAGTGGGCTTTTTTCTGTAAGTCCTCGCCTTCCTCAGTACAGTATATAGAGCGAACTATGTAAAAGTACCATCAAGAAGTAAAATAAGCCTTGCACTTGTTCACATAGAGACAGACTTTAAATGTAAATAATCACCTTCTTAGACTTGTAATCTTATTCCTATCTTACAGTGGTGCTGGTGATGGTTGCAGCCAGCACAGCATTTGGGGCTTACTTGTGGCTGACAGACCCCATCACTCAGGATGCTACCTTCTTCCAGTCACTCCTCAACCATCTGTTCTTCACATTTGCTGCATTTTCCCTCAGTAAGCTACTTGTTTTCTTATGATATAATAGTGCATTATGTGTTGTATATAGTGATGTGAGCAAGAAAGTATTTGTCATGTATTCTCTTATAACCCTAAATAAGAGTAGATTATGATTTCAATATGAAGATAGTAAATGTTCTTGATAAATTTGAGTATAGTAATTTCCCATACTATGCCATGAAACAG
Organism: Petrolisthes manimaculis; assembly: GCA_034508575.1. Lineage (NCBI taxonomy): Eukaryota > Metazoa > Arthropoda > Malacostraca > Decapoda > Porcellanidae > Petrolisthes > Petrolisthes manimaculis. The sequence goes on along the minus strand of JAWZYT010006480.1, from coordinate 91,294 downwards.
ACTACCTTACTGATTAAGTGGTCTTTAATATGGCACCGAAAAAATTCGTACCTTACGCTACTTTGACATATATATACCCATAGAAATGCAGGGAGCAAAACTATGTAATGATTATTCTCTACATCCCTTCCAGTCTTGTTGTTCATACTGGGCATTCACAAGAAAGTGGTGTCTCCTTCCATTATAACGTCACGCACTCGAGCCGTCTTGGTTGACTTCAACATGTCTTGTGATGATACTGGCAAACTCATCCTCAAGCCTAGACCCACTGCAACTTAAGGTGCAATGCTCTTCTGGTATTACCTTATGTCTTGGTCATCTAGCTCAATATTAAATAATTGGTATACAATACTGGCATGTTTTATCATGCATTACTGTTATTTAGGACCACCATTATTAAAAACTTTATCTTGCCTCACTGCCATTTTCATAACATAATACTACTATACACTGGCCTTCTCTGCCCTCCCTCTAGCCCACCGGTAATCCCTCTTAGATGGTACATGTACTGTAATACTATACTACATTATTTCACTAGCAAACCTCCATAAATTTAAATATACAGTAGTACAAATTACCAGTGTACACAATTTATAGATACCCTGCTCTTGCAAGTACTGTAGTTCATTTTGTTGCGAGAGCTAAAAAGTATGGATTATAACTATACAGGTTAGGTTAGTGGAAACTGCTTTTCTTTACAATAGGTAAATTATAATGTTTTATGATATTTGGAGATCATCAATTAGCAACTGAGTGTAGAATATTATTTATATACTTTTTAATCAAAGTATTACACAGCCCTTAGTAAACTGAACAAGCAGTGTCATTAAATGAGGTTTGTGGAACTTTCAAGGAAAGTAGTGGTTCTATAATCTTATTGTGACTGCACTAGAGATGTACTGAATATCCGCATCCACAATGAAACAAAAATTGAAAATGTACAATTTTTTATCCATCAATTTAAAGATACAGTATATGCATTACTACACTTGCATTTTTAAATGTCAGATACATCTCTAGACTACAATTCTTTTTGCTCATAACAATATGCAAGTTAAAGCATTTTTTTCATTCTAGTTTTCAAATAACTATAACTCATTCTACTGTATGTTATAATTTCTCATATTTCCGGAACTTTAAAGTTTGGGTATTTTTATACCATTTATTTCTAGTAAGTTACTTGTATGTTCAATTCCACAATACAGTATATATATTTAATTTAAATCCACATGAATATTGCCCACCAAGAATTAGGTATTACAAAAGAAAATATAACACCCATTCTCTCATGTCAATACATTTCAATTTATTTTGAAGACAGCCTTTATTTGTTCTAAAATGTTGCTATCCCATCTCCCCAATTTGTTAATGTGTATGAAACCTCATGTCATTAGCTGCTATTAGTGTTATTTGTCAACTGAGTGGTCATTTATCAGGCAAGCTACTAAATACAGTACAGTATTGAGATTGCCATTCCTCTTGTTACTTTCTTTGTCCAGTCTTTCATTATTATTACAACAAGAATTTCAGGATGAAAGTGAAAATACAGTAATGATAAGATTATTTATTTTATACACCCCATTGGTGTTTTTTTATTCAGTTGCAATTCACTCTGTATTGTTTGTTAATATTTTCCTGATATATCCTTAAATTTCAGTTTTTCTTTTCAGTTTTTAGAGTAACATGGAAGCAATACAGTATGTTGTTTAAAGAACTATAAAGAAACTGTAGATATGTATAGAGAAGGCAACTTTTTTTAATGATTAAATAAAAACATACTTTTACTAATTGTAGATTCTGCATTTTTAGTGACTGCTGTCAGTGTGTGTGATACAAAGTATCAAGAACTTGGTATAAAATAAACCTTTAAAATTCAGAATACCGGTACCTTGTACAATATGCAAGACAGTGTTTGTCTCGCCTGCCTATCCTTAATTCAGTGTTAAATATTATACATTTTTTGCAAACCTTCTAATTTTGTGACTGTTTGGCCCCATTGCTTCCTTCCTTGGTAGCCCTGGGGGGTGGTCCCACGACGTAGAAGCCACCTCTCCAGGACCGAGCCCCTTGTAAGATGCCACATTTTATAATAAAATCGTTAAAAATTGAAAAAAATTTGTAAGAATGAGCGTTTTTGAAAGTTTGAAAAGGTTGCAATTTTTAATATACATTGATTGATTTCTTCAGGGCAACATTACATCACCGTTCTCCTGCACAGTGGGCTCTTCTCTGTGGCTTGGTCCTAGTGTGTATCCTCCTAACAATACGAAAGTATTTAAATATATTGGTAATAAGATTCATTAATGTTATTTAATTTATATATTTACGAACACATGATTAGCTATGTACAAGAGTGATGGTCTACTTCTTCTTGGGTTTGATCATGTTGTAAGCGACTATAAGTCCAACTAATGCATACGTTGCCTTTGCCACCTGTGGATAACATAAGATATACATAAGATATACATCAGCATCATGAGTTGATTCACTGTAGCTGCCAAGTACAGTACAGTATATGGAAAGATCACCATAATGTACAAAGATTTTTAAAATGATGATGGTAAAAATATCCCTGAACATTTGCATGTTGAAATACAAGAGCCAGAGAAGAATACCACTCTTGTTTACTAATTGTATTTAAAGGATGTTTACACCTGGCAATGTGCAGATATCATTAATCTTTTTGCAGCTCATATAATTATAATTTATAAAGCACAGCAACCCCTGAACCATACAGATCCTTTATGACCCACACTAGGGTAAATGAACTAGGGTGATAAAATAAAGGACAAGATACTGTCATCAAATTGAAAGTTACAAATTCTCCAAAAATGTGGTAAGATACAAACTACATAAATACATCTACTTTGTGACACTATTTGAAGAATAATCATAAGGACAGCTTAAGTATGAAAAGGAGAAGAAGGTACTACTAGTATAACTTACATTAGCACGACCAGCTACTGTGGTACCATTAAAGTATTTAGATAAGCCCTTGAACTGGGAGGCGTCGACACCTGCATCACCAGCCATTCTGTCCTGCGAGGTGGGAGATAATCATCATAATGTAAACATGGTTGATTGATATTTGGCACCAAAACCGTGAGGTCATTTAGCACCAGTAGAAAGTGATAGAGTGGTGAGACAGCTAACAGGAAGGAAATAGAAAAAAAGAAAAAAAAGAGGGACAGTTGAAAAACTGAAAGGGAGTGGCTGAGGTCGAAGGGGTGCCATAGCCCTTAAAGTGTTGCCGGTATTTATTGAAAATTACCGTTTTGTAGCAGTGTTGCCAGATCCGGCTAGGTCCCAGTATTTTGCCCCGGTCATTTTCTGTACTTAACTACGGTTAATTCCCAGTAGTTTGCTCAGGTTAGTTCCCAGTAGTCTGCTGTGGTCTAAGTTAGGTTAGATAAGATCAGGCTAATTTCAAAAGGTCCCATTAGAATATACCTTATCTTGGAAATGGGGCACTTGTGGAGGAAATGCCATAGAAGAAAACAGTCTTAGAATGGTCTAAATAAGTGGGTAATGAAGGTAGAAAAAACATACGCAATAACGTTAATTCTTTGGTAAATATTGAAAGAATTACCGTTATAACTTCGAACCAAAGGATGCCAGAGTTAGGACCAGAAGATGCTAAGGTTAGGAGCGGAGGATGCTAGGGTCAGGAGCGGAGGATGCTAGGGTTAGGAGTGGAGGATGCTAGGGTTAGGAGCGGAGGATGCTAGGGTCAGGAGCGGAGGATGCTAGGGTTAGGAGCGGAGGATGCTAGGGTCAGGAGCGGAGGATGCTAGGGTTAGGAGTGGAGGATGCTAGGGTTAGGAGCGGAGGATGCTAGGGTTAGGAGCGGAGGATGCTAGGGTTAGGAGCGGAGGATGCTAGGGTTAGGAGCGGAGGATGCTAGGGTTAGGAGTGGAGGATGCTAGGGTTAGGAGCGGAGGATGCTAGGGTTAGGAGCGGAGGATGCTAGGGTTAGGAGCGGAGGATGCTAGGGTTAGGAGCGGAGGATGCCAAGGTTAGGACCAGAGGGAGCGAAGTCTAGGTTAGGTCAGGTTGGTTCGACTGGCTTTAAATATCTCGGGTTGAAAATCCCTAGATTTTGGGGTATTTTTGTAGTGCCAAAAGTAAATTTTTACAAGTTGCCACAACAGGATTTCACTGGATTTTTTTTTATTTCCTAGAAGGATTTAGTGTGACTACCGGGACCTAACCAGGGCAGACTACCGGGACCTAACCTGGGCAGACTACCGGGACCTAACCTGGGCAGACTACCTGGACCTAAGCAGGAAAAAAATATACAGTAGAAATTAGTCAGACCTGATCTGACCTAACCTAATCTGGACGTGGACACACTACCGGGACCTAACCTAATCTGGACTGGGACACACTACCGGGACCTAACTATAGGAGGTAACTACTGTTATGCAGCATTTGCAGAAGAAATGGTATATAGAAAAGTTGTTTGTAATAGTGAAATATAAACGCTGGTAATAGTAAATTTTTTTTAAATCGAGTTGTGGCAACTTGTAAAAATATTCCCATAATTTTGCTAAATATTACTCTTGTATTTTCCAACCGAGCTAAAAATGTGAATAGATTAATTATAAAGTATATTCCACCTGTCACCACGTATTGTGATGCAGGACTGACTTTTCATTACAATTGAATTATACTAACGTTACGTGAAAGTTTGTAAAATTCTTAGAATATATAACGGTAGCTAAAATTTAGAGATAAAATTCGATGATGGCGATGATGATTTAATAAGAATGAGACGGCCCTACGCTTAGAACTTAACCACAAGACAAAATGTACAATAAGTAAATCACGGATATTACTGAAACTGTAATTAACAACCACCACCGGGTTATATTGAGACCACCATTATCAAATTATGTACATTTAGTGATTTAGCCCTACTTCTACCTTAGTTTCACCATTTCACTGAATAGGAAAGTACTTAACCTTTCTACCGTGATTGAACACTGCTCTGATAATACAAATAATAACCTTATTTGATAATCGGCTGCTGAGAGATGGAGATGGACTGTAGTGGATGTGGATTGGGCAAAGGCAGTGTTACCAATATTTCTAGTCTGAAAAGTTACTGACCCAATGTTATATGAAAAGTAGCCAATAGGCCCAATACCCATATAAGTGGCGGGTGTTATAAAGGGCCGTATTCAAGAACATTCGTGGTACTGTACATACGATGGAATGGTACCGGTACGATGGCTCTTTTGTTTTTCTATGGAGCCGTTGTACCGAAACTACGCCATTGTATGTGCTGAAACAATAATTATGAACAGCGTGTTGCTATATAGTTCAAGTTGTGGCCTGTGGGTCCCGCAGAGGGCCGCTCATGGGCAGCATAAATCAGAGCCATAAATATAGCTATATCTATGGCTCTGGCATAAATTGCATAATATGCGGGGATTTAAGTATCAGGGGAAGATTATGATAATCCAGTGAAGAAGTTAATTGCCCCTGTATGCCATAGAATTATAACTTGTGTAGTAGTAGTAAATCATAGCCCTTATACATGTATCATTATGGCACATATAAAGAATAGAAAAACTCCATCTCTGTGATATCAGTTCAGTTGATGGGTCCTCGAGGAGTATTTGCCTTCCTGTCAAATATGACTCTAACATATATCGTTATGGGGCGTGAAATCGGCAGGATTGGCAACGATGGATATATGCGAGTCTCCGGTGGCTGAGCTAATGGTTCTCTATTTGATTGTCATTATACAAAATTGACCAAACTGTAATCTTTACCATGCTACTATATTTATTTGCATTGATAACATATTTATTAGTAGGTGTTGAACTGAAAATAGAGCTGAAGAAGAAATCATATTGTTTTATTGAAGAAATTCATACTTCTGACATACAGACACAAATGCGTAGCAGCGATTGTTATTGTAGACTTTATAAATCAGCACTAATATATAAAATATAGAGATGTCCTTACATTCAATAAACAAATAATATGTGTTGGTTACGCCCCCATGACAAATCAGCTGAGCGTAGTAAACACACAGCTTTGGTTTATCTTGACTTCCTTATGTATGAATATTCGTAGTGTCTTTTACCATTTATGACATTTTTTATATTTACACAACCTGAGCATATTCAGATGTTTTATGTCTTGAATATAATGTTGTAATATATATTATGTAAGCACATTTGCGATGGATAAAACTTTAACACGAAGTGAGGGAGTTTATGTGTGACTGTCAACATGTCTCACCTTCAGTACCTGGACGAACTGGTTAAGGAATATTTACTGTTTAGAGGATTCAGCCACACCCTCAGATCACTTGACAATGAACTTAAAATTGACAAAGACAAGGGATTTCGGGTAAGTAGAATTAAAGCTCCATGATGTAGTCCAGGTTCGATATTCTCACTGAGACGAGGATGACATTTCACACGTCAAAAATTTCACGACATGTCAAAGCAACAAGTAATTTCGTCTGATAATTAAAAGTGTTGCTGTATATAGGTAACTGAGTAGTTAATATGAGTATATGTTGGTGTACCATTCTAGTTATAGCATAAATTTACTCCTGGTTTTGAATGTAAGATGGCATTTTACTGTACCTAACTTACTCTGTCAGTGTGAACATATGTGTGGAAAAGGATAATGGTGTCTTTAAGCACATATTCCCTTGTAGTGTTGCATTGTCTTGTTGCATATTGTGTCAGAATTTCTTGAGGTGTTGAGTGTAATTTAACATTTTTAAGGATTGTATTGTGTGATAAATAGGGTAATGTGTTACAGTACAGAATTTGTCTTTATATTTGCTGGGTTAACTTTGCTATTGGACAACACACAGTCATAAGTAACCAATATATTTTTGTAGTATATTTTCCTCTGAATGATTTTGACCCTTATTTTATTAAGCAGTGCTTTGTTTTGGAGATAGGTAGCATATATTATACAGGAAAACTTAGGAGGTATTATTATTCACTCTCTGATACTATCAAATATTTCAGATATACTGTAGGTAATTGCCAATACTGTATATCCTTATAAATTTTATAGTATTGCTTAATATCCTTTACAGAGGGCATGAAAATATGTTATATTATGTTGTATGACAATATTATGCATCACAATTAATATTATTAATACTTTTTCAGGTTGACAGATTGGTGGATCAGGTTTTAAGCAGTATCCAGACATATGACTTGCTGGGGCTGCGGGAGTTATGGGCACATCTCGATAGACGCATCTTTGCCAGACTACCACACACTTTACTGCCATGTAAGATATTGGGACCTAAAGTTGTAGGTATAGTACACCTTGGTCTCGTACAGAACGTCCAATAGGTCGATAGAAGACATCGTTCTATGTGATACACGTAACCTATGGGGATAATGACAATTGGTCGATCAATCACCAAAATAAAATACTTTTCAAGGTTTTTCTTGCCTTAATCCACCAGGGATGTATATTACAATTCGTATTAAGCATAGTACAGTAAATGCATATTACAATTTGTATTAAGGTTTTTGCAGGTGACTCATGTGACTGAGATGAGTCGGTGGCATCCGGGGTGGTGGTGGTATGGGGTAGGGGGGGGGGACAGTGCGTGATCATCGTTTATTTACTTTTATTAACCATACGCTGTTGTTTCCTTCTCCTTTCTCGTCCCGAGAAATAACTTCCTTCTTTTGTAAATGCACCACCTGGTATGACAGAGTGTTGAAGCTGGTGGTTAACTCGTAATTACTAAAAACGAGCTAGTTACACACAACACAGGTTAGTAGGGTGAATGGAGACTGAGGTAGGGGGAAGTAAGGAAAGGAGCGCGGGAGAAGTGGTCGGAACACACTCACGGTGACTCACCCACACCACAGACGACAGTGATATCATTACCGGCACGTTCATTATGATTTAGTTCGTTTTGTATGAGAACTCCTCGGATTTGCTTCACTTATTTTCGCCATCCATTCTATATGGATGTAATTTTTTTGTAAAATAATTTTAAGCTAATATATATATATATTTTGGTCGCTCGTTCTATACGAGAATCGTTCTATGTGAATACGTTCTAATGAGACCGAGGTGTACTTTAATGGTGAACTTTTGAAGCTGTTGCCACGAGAGATTCATCAGCCAGGTATTATTCATACACCAGCCAGTTAGATGCAAGGTAGAAGCAATTCCTGTATATACAGTAAACCCTCGCTAAGTCAGATACTGTACTTATAACTCGGACGCCGTCAGTGTCTCGGACACTCATCTATAACTTGGATGTACAGTATATTTGACTTATACGGAGATTTTCTGAGTGCATCGTCACAAAGGCCTACAGCCTGAGAAGTGACAATAGTTGATTTTGTACAAAACTTGAATTACAGTACCATTGTTACGGTGTGACATCTGCACTATTTCACATCGTATTTATATGTACTGTATTTATATTTTACTATCACATCTTCACTATTAAGTGAAGATGTGAATACTGTATTTCATCATATTGTAGTGTGGTGTGGTGGTAGGTGAGGAAGTGTGGGAATCGGAGCTGGTATCGGTCAGTTTGTCAGTCACAGCGTATTGAACTTGTTGCCACACGGACACATTATTCCTATGATTTTTGTGATATTTTTGTGCTTACCTTTCATACAGTAATCTCCTTTCAATGGCGCTGATGAGAAAGCTTTCAAGTGGTATTAGTAGCAATGAAAATTAAAGACAGATCAGTACATTATGTGAAAAAGTTGATATTGTTAGGAGAAAGGAGAAAAGGTGGCAACAATTTAGGGTTGATCCAAACAATTGTAGCCATCATAGTTGTAGACAATATCAGAGTTATGTGGAATGTCCGAGACACTGACAGCGTCCAAGTTTTCCGATATCCAACTTATTGAAAATTTATAATACTTACCATTCATCATAAGGTAACAGACTGTTGTAGTTTTCATGCAACTTTTCATACATTGTACACTTGACTGTACTGTACTATATCGTCACTCTCATAAACAAATTATGGCCTAAGTATTTTTTGTCAATTTCTGAATTTTTGCCATAATAAAATTATGATCAGATCAAAAGAATACTGTATTGGGAAAAATGAATTTGGCAGTTTGTTTACGAGGGTGACAATATATGCCTTATTCTAATTTATACAGGCGTACGGAAGCTGGAGACAAGTATCCTACGACTGTATGTGATCAACACTATTCAGACCAACAAGCCTGACAAGCTGGTCGAGTTCTTTGAAAGGATGGCACCAGATCTACAGAGTCAAGCCGAGTGGCGTGAATGGTTCAGTAAGTCCCTCCTCCTCCTTTTTGTTGTTGTTGAAGTTCCTCAAGCTATCTGGCCGAGCAGCCCCGAGCTCCTGTGGAAGGCCATGGCCTGAACCGGGCTTTCCCACAATGCCCTCAGAGAGTGTATAGTATGTTGTGTTGTTGACGAGTGTGGTTGTGTGCATCGTCTTCAATAATGTACAGTATTTAATAGAGTGGGGTGCTGTGTTGCATCCCGGGCAGGCATCCGCAAAGGTTCCATCCAGCCTCTTCTGATATTTCAGAAAGGCTGGGTGGTGGCCACACAGCAGCCTGGCCAGGTGGACTCTGTTCTCACGGGGAAGAGATGATTCAGATGGGTGGATGTCAGGAGGTTGTGCATGCAGCTGTGTGTTGTTTTTGAGTGTTTGGATGGATGAATGAGTCATTTGAGTATGTGCTGCATATGTTTCTGGAGATTGGTTTTGGGTGGGCAGGGTGTTATATATTGTACTGTACTTGTGTCCACATAATTGTAATTTTATTATTGAGTGAGTTACTGGCAACTGTGATGTTGTCAGCCAATTGGAGGAAACTGTTTCCTTCAAACTGGGTTACAAAGTACCACCCATAATGAAGGAGTCTATTTACAGCATAGATTGGAAGTATAAATAGCCTCCAATTATCAGACCATACTGTAAACTCTTTTAAGCGATTTTCCTTGCCGGTTTTCAGCTCGGTACTGTATATAATACATTCATACACTTGTATCAATCAATGTATCTTAAAAATTGCAATTGGGGGTGTGGGTGAGGGTGGGAGTGGGGGTGGGGGTGGGGCTGGGGGTGCTAGTGTTGGTGGGGGGTGGGGGGGGGGGCGAGCGAAGCGAGCAGCGCCGCAGGCAAAAGCACCCACGGCGTAGCCGTGGTGGGCGAAGCCCAGTGCTTGTATTTTATAATATTACTCTGCACAATCTGTAATGCATATAATACCAATGAGAAGTGACTGATTAATACCTTCCTCCAAGGTTTAATTTCCATAAAGAAAATTATATAGCTTTCAATGGAATATGGAATACTGTATGTAATAAAGGTTGATAAATCAGAATAGTCATGCATACCTTCCCAAATCTGTACAGTACTAGTGACAATAACTTTCTGGTACCACGAACTTGCTACCCTCAGTTCTACCGTACCTGAAGGGAGCAGAAGAAAATCCATCATTTGCCATGTACTTCACCCGACAGTGGCAAGACACATTGCTTGTCTCCCTCCACAACTTCTTGGCTGTAGTCTTCCAGGTTTGTTATATGATTTAAATATTCACCTACTTCATCTTCAGTGTCATTCAGATATAGTGAAATAGAGGAAATTTCCAGGACTAAAGTAAAGTTATTCTTGTCATTAAATAAATCATCTTACCTTTCATAGGGTTGGGTTATAATGTATTCATCTTGTTTCTGCTGAAGACCACTCATTATCCTAATACCCTGACTCCCCCACCAGAGCATAGAGCTGCCAACACTGGCTAAATACTCAGAGGAGTCGGCACGTGTGAGCCGCTTACAAGAGGAAACAGAGCAATTGAGAGTACGGCTGGCTGCCCTCACCACTGCCCCTCCTTCCCTCACCACCCTGCCTCAGGCCCCAGATCCTCCACCTCCACCACATCTCATGGATGATTTCTATAACATTGCCCAGTCAGTATTGTTGTTTTTATATGGCTGATGGTTAACCCTTAAAGCACGGGGATATTCGTGTGTGTCCGCTCTTCAGCACAGGCATACTTTACAAAACGTAAACAAACTGTTAGCGTTTGGTAGCTTATAAACCACTAAACCTACATGAATAATTGATGCATGGTATATTAAAGTACAAACCTTTAGCTGTCTTCTGATGTACTTGTTAATACTACATGTATATGGACAACTATAGGACGGGTAGCAAGCTCAGAATGACCACCACTCAAAGGACACTTTTACACTCCCTTGAAAACAGAGTACTGTATGTCATCACACACTCAGTGCATTGGCAACTTGGCTAGTCAGAGAGAGGGCAGGGACTTCTGGCTTTGTGGCCAGCCAAGGCTGCCATCTACCTTGAGAAAATAAACAGGAGCTCCACATATTTGAAAATTGTGTAAACGACTTACGTCATTACCTGCGGTCACCACCACTTGTTGGTCTTGATGACATATGTCTTCACCCATATATATATATATATATATATATATATATATATATATACATTTTGTATATATATATATACAACATGCCTCAAAGCACAGTGCTGAAGGTAAAATTGCTCATTTAACAATCTTCCTCCTAAACTTCTCAGGGAAACTCCAGCATCTGACAGTCAACTAAAATCTTTGAGAAACATCCTGTTTGGCCTGGGGGGTGGCCTTCCCACATCCCCAATCCTAGGTCGACGGAGTGGTGCAGGGGGTCCTGCATCCACTGCATCACCTCAGCCGAGCCCCTCCACCACCACTGCCCCTCCTCCCTCCAGCCAGGTGACCCGAGGCAGTGTATGTTGCTGCTGTCACTTTTCATGTTATTATTATCTATTGTCTTTTAGTTTATGTATGGCTCATAGTTAAGCATAATAATTTGGTTAGGTTACTGTACTGACTCCCATACCTTAACCATAAAGTGTAGAAAAAAGTGAAATCTCTGGCATGGCAGCATCTTCATCATGGAACCCGCCCCAGAGGCTGCCATAACTGGGAATGTATCACTCATGTCTCCTACACCCATTTGTGAGGTAATCTGGGTCATTTTGGTATATCCAGTATTTGATCTTTACCAAAAGAATGATGCTTTTTATATTATACCATGTATGGTTTGGCATGCAACTGAGAATCTGGTCTTGAAAAGTTCACATAACTCATGTCTGTGTTTCTCAGATAAGGAAATTTGAAGCATAATTATCTACCTGTCATCATATTTCATATTCTAGATGTTGATATTTAATGAGATATGTTTGGTAATTCCTCATTTATGTGATTAATTTCCATTTTCAGAGCCACCATCCAGCTGTCCGACGAACCTCTTCCCAGGCCCCCACTGAGGAGAGAAGCAGGAGAACGCGGTCTAGTAGTGTAGCCAGTGTGTCGTCCAGGTAAGCTTCACCAACTCAAGTATCCTATCCTTAAATGGCATAGAGGAGGTTGGAGACAGTGTGGTGAGAGACCCAAGGGAAGTTTGTGCTGGACTGACTTTAAGAAATTAATGACAGAATTATAGAGGGGAGAAGGGGTACATAAGTAGAAGAAATAGAAAACATTAAAAATATTTACTTCATTACCAAAATTATTATATCGTATGTCTCAATAGAGAATTAGGAATGTCCCTGGTACCGTACTGTATACATGATTATGAATATTAATTACTCCCCCACTCTACGTGGCTGTGTAGCATTCATCATGTAATCTTCAGTGGAGTAAAGTACATGTAGTACAGAAAACCCTAGTTTGCATGATATGCAAGCAGTTTCATTTACTGTACTCTGTGTATGTACTACCTGAGTACAGTATTAATCATCCTTCTCAAATACAGCCGCAGCCAACAAGAGCACGTGCAAGTGAAGAGGTTGGTGGGTCAGGCTGGGAGTTATGCTTTATCCAACTGTGCCCGCCAGTCCCGCTCTCCTACCAAAACCCGGCCTCCTGATGACCAAGTGCCCTCCACAGCTACTCTCTCCAAGTCTACGTCCACTATCAGTGATAAGGCATTCTTGCTTCTTGATCAGGTAAGTACCGGTACTGTTTGTAGCCTATAGTAACAATCCATAAATTCTGGAACCTACCAGGACAGACAAGACTAATTACACAGGAAATCTTTTTTTTAAGGGGGTGTGGGAATTGGGGGACAGGTTTGGGGTTGGGGGGTGCAGGAATAGGGGGACAGGCTTGGGGTGGAGGGGGTTGGGGGGTAGAAAGCCTGTCCCCCTATTCCCACACACCCCCCTAACCACCCCAAGCCTGTCTCCCTACTCCCGCACCCTCTAAAACCCCCCAGGCCTGTCCCCTACTCCCGCACCCCCTTAATGATGTTTACTAATGAGTACATGATACAGTATACTGCAGATTTTCTTCCATTCACACTTCAATGATACCATAAGTCCATAATGCTACTGTATATACATTTTTTTTCTACTGGGTGGGCTAGTAATTATAGACTATAGTATCCAGATATTATGCTGTATTGAAATTAGATGCAGTATTAAGCATGTGCTCAGTTTACTGTCAAGACAGATCTCTGGGAAGAATGATGTTTCTAGGCTTTAGAGTAAGTTAAATGTGAAGATTTGTGAATCTGGGCCCTTTACAGTTAATGATGATCCCTAACACCAATTGACTACCACTCCTAATGTTTGCTATGCCAAACTTGATTGAAAGTTGCATGGAAAGTGAGTATGTTAGTGAAAATAGCTTATTTGTCACTGCTTTATGTAGGTCAAATTTTTTTTCTTCTGAACTACGGTACCTGATGAGGTCATACAGTACTTGTCGTATTGAAAGAAAGCCAGGCTCACCTTGTTGATTTTATTTTATGATACTGATTTGTTCACAGGCAGTTTTTAATTGTCTGAGAGTACTGAACAAGATCTTTGAATTTTGTCAGAAAATACAGTTAGATCTGATTCAGTGCGAGTCGGTCAGAGATGACACTTAACAAAAATTCTTGATTATACTGTACCTTGCACATATAGCCTATACTACAAGATTACAGTAATATTGACAATACTATTGCTGTAGCTACTGGTAATGATATTTCCTACCAGGAGGAGTACAATGAACACCGTGCAGTAGTGACCCATGCAGTGTTCAACCCTTCTGGTACTTTGGTGGCATCTGCTGACACGGATGGTGTCGTCAAACTTTGGGCTCCTACACCACAACCCAAGTGAGTTGTACATCTTTGTGGTATAGAAGTGAAGCATTTCCTTAACCCATTTCTTGTTTGGTTAATCATGTCCAGTGCAGTTTTTTCATAGTGGAATTGTTGAACACTTTGCTTGGAGGATTATGTATTAGGGCTAGTACTGTAACTCAATTTGCATTTGACAATACATGAAATGGTTCCTTGTACCAAGATTAATTGAGATGACTTGTGTGAGGGACAGCTGATAATATAGTCATTTTTATTCCAAGGCTCAGAATCCCCTCACCCTGTAACAAAGATGGTATTTACTGTACAGTACTTTTATGTATTGCCAGGACATACTGTGGTGTGGTGGTAAAGAGTGCGGTTACCGGTGTGGAGTGGCTTCCACGAGGGGAGCGCTTTCTCCTGGTGGCCACCAAAGCAGCAACTCTCCGGCTCTTTGACACCAGAGACAAGAAGACTGTCTGGGAAATTGGACCAGATACTTGCCCAGTACTGAAAGACCAAAGGTTAGTGTTAAGATCACCACCAGGAGGTATTCAAAATAAATAAATTTTTGAAAGTATGAAAAATAGCAGTACTTTTTTGTAATTGCATTGTTGATGGATGGTGTAACTCTTGATAGGATCATGGGAGTGCGTGTGAGTCCTGGTGAAGGGAGTGCAGTAGTGAGCTCCTCCCCTCGGGTACGACCACAGGGTACTCCGGCCCCCTACACACCACCAGCTCTTCATACCTTTGATATGAACACACTGAAACTACAGGTGAGTTACTCAGATGATGCAGTGTTTTGTACTTATAATGGAAGTGCCTCTGTAGTACATGTATATGATCATTGTAAAATCATAACACATCAGGAGTCAAAATTGTACACTGGTAATTGAATTCTTAGCAGACCTTTGCAGCATGGTCTGTGCAGATTATGTTGTGGACGAGTTATGTTATTCGGTATTATCTTGAACAATGACGAAGAATTTTTTCTCCACCAGAGTACTGTATGTACAGTCGGCAAAAAAAGTTTCGTTACCATCCTTTTAACAGTGTGATGTAATGTTGGTACACCTGACTAGTGAGTCAGGTGTGGTGCGAGTGCCTTATAAACCTCCGTGCCCGTCAGTGTTTATTGAGTAGGCAAGTAGGAATGACGTTCTTTATGCAACTTTTTCTGGGTATTTCATGATTATTCTTGTTCTAAAATACTCAAACGTATTTTCTTATGTTTAATAATGAATAGTTAAATAATAATAGTTCTTGAACACTCAAAATTTAGTTTAAAATCAGCTAAACTTTTGATATAAAGAAATGGAATGCAATGTTTGTGAATGCCACGGGCTGCATATTGTCGCCAATAGGGCCTGTGTAGGCTGTGTGGCCGTTACTCGTCGAGACATCGACAACGCTGTATACATACACGCTCAGCACACTTGCCACTTCTATGGATGGTACTAAATGGAGGTTTTCAGTGATTTTGACAATCTATCCACCCTCCAATTGACCACTAATTTATCACTCTACCCCCCGAAAACTTCCGCAAATCTTCCAGAATTCTTATAAACCTCCATTTAGATCCATAAAAGTGGCAACTATATAACTCATAGTCTCTGGCAGTCAGTCAGACGGACGGACTCCACTCCACACTTAGTATTTATCTAACCACTGGGGATTTTTAATGGAAGACTTGATGTTCTGGTCGTCTTGTTAGTGGTAACGCTCCACCCACCGAGTAACTGTAGGCTTAGCAATCATAAGTTCCCTCGCTATCTGAGCGTTGGTGTAGTGCAGGCGATGCAGGGAGTTGCTTCAGAAATCATCTTGTTGTTGTTCTCCCGGGGCAGAATGGCCTCCTGCCCCACAGACCCCTGGTACACTGTGGTCGCAGTGTATAAAACAAATTAAAATAAAGTAGGGGTCGATATAATAATTGATATACTGTATATAAATATGAGATAAATAAATATAAATAGAAGTAAATAAATTGTATTGGCAATATTTAGTACTGAATGTGAAAATTTCATAGATGGGCAACATAGGGTACTCAATACATTTATTTATGTAGTGATTGGGAACTACTCGATCAGTGGTGGTGTTATCGAAACATATACCATAATTTGTGCACATAGTTTCATTTTATGGTCAAAACATTACATCAGAGTAAGGATTTCATAGGTTTAATGTAAGTTTATTAAGCTGGCATAGCATTGCATAAGAGCGACGCGCACCCATCCTATATCGTTGAAAGCTACCAGGCTATTGATGACATCCGATGATCTGAAGCTGCCAATGCCTCCGCCGCCCGTACTGTCCAGCGGTCCAGCCCATGCAGCCCGGCAAAGACTACATCAGTCTCTGATGATAAAGCTTAGCAGCCAAGTCGGCAGAGTACCAACCCTCGTGCGCTTACAGATGTTAAAATTAACATAGAGGTGGTAACGAAACTTTTTTTTGCCAACTGTACCAAGTTAAGGTTACACGTTTTCTTATATACATTTCCCCTTTTTCCACTAGAACACTTATAAAGTTGAAGGTGGAACTGTGAACGGATGTGTTATCAACCACAATGGAGGTCTGCTGGTGTGTGGGTGTAGTGATGGAGCAGTGAGAATAGTAGACCCACGTTGTTCTGATCTCATTGCTACCTGGCCTGCTCATCAGGGAGAAGTCTTCACAGTCAGACTTTCACCTCAGGAGGATCTTATATATACCATTGGCAGTGACAATAAGGTAAGAACAATGGTAGGAAGATTTGTATTGTCTGGATAAGGGCAACAAGGTGTAGTTATAAACATACTGTAAATTCAGTCTCTCCTGCCCAAGGGTACTGTAATGCAAGACTTCATTAATAATTGGTGAGATTAATAGGTGTACCATTCATTGTTTTCACACTTCTGCAGTTACAGCTGTAATTACATCCTTAAAGAATCTCTATCATTAGTGCTTGTACAGTACGAAACATTATTGGACAAAGCATACATTTGTTTGCACTTTGAGGAGTGCAATATGGAGACAAAAAGGAAGTTTGCAGTTAAGAATAGATATATAAAATTAAATGGGAATGAGTGTTGCATTGGCCTTGCCAGCCATCAGGGGAACCCCCCCAATAGGAGAGTGGAAAGCTATGGCTGTGGGAGGGGGGGGGGGGGTCCAGATTTACCTGAAGGGGGAATGGTAGGTATATGAGAGTGGTGACTGTGAATGGGATGGTGGATAGCACTAATAGGTGAGAGATAGTTGAATGGTTTAAGAATGGAGGAATGGATGTGACTGAGACCAATATGTAAGGATGGGGAGCAGGGGAGTGTGAGGCTGGAGGAGAGTGTGTGATGTGGGAGGGAATGGAGGGAGGTATAATTTGGGCAGTAATGGATGAGAAGTGTAAAGAAAAAGGGAGGGTGGGGTGTGCACTGCTGGTATCAATAAGGGTGTGGAAGGAAGTAGATGGACATGGAGGGTGTGGGACAAGAGTAGTATGGATGACAGGAGAGATTGGAATAGGGGAGCATGGAGGTGATTCATTTGTGACCACCCCTTTGGGGATTAAGGCATCTGGCAATAGTAGACTCAATGTTGAAATTCTTTTATCTATACGTTCACTAAGTTTCTATTCTTCTTCTCACACCAACCAGTTTGCCAGCTGGAGCTTGGCTCAGACTGGAACTAGAGTCCTGCAACACACCCTTCATGAACGAGCTGCTGGGCCTTTCCTGGTTGGGGGAGGTGGAGCAGGGGGTGGCCGGGGGGTTCTTCTTAGACCTTATGGACCACTCTTTGCTCTACACCAGGATGGAGAACACCTCCTCACATGTTCACCATCAGGACCCATTGTGTACAAGGTTAGTGAGATGGACCACCTCTAGGTTTTCTCCGAATGCCAGTTTATCTGTATAAATAGTTAATATGATTTAGCTTTCCCCTAGTTAATCTGGATTTAATTATCTTTCATATCATATAACTTTTGCATAATTGTAGTTCTCTTATCCAACAATACTATTATGTCAGTAACTGCTGCTGATGTAATTCATTCAGTGTAGTTATTTTAGTTATTTAACATTACTGATGAAATTTCAGTGATTACCTTTTAATGATAATTCATTGATCATTATGTACAGGTGGGCGACTCAGGGCTAGAGCAGGTGGTGTCCATGGGAGGTAGTCGTGCCCCAGTGGTGACTGTGGATTGGTCTCACAATCTACAGTGTGGTACAGCTGTTGCTGCAGCACTTGATGGATCTGTCAATGTGGCAACACTCATGCAGCCATAATGGATGTTACACGTAGTTGTTAGTGTAGAACTCTCACTTGGAGTGAAGAGGAATGAAGGTGGACCAGTATGGAATTACAAAGGGA
This sequence comes from Petrolisthes manimaculis, assembly GCA_034508575.1. NCBI lineage: Eukaryota > Metazoa > Arthropoda > Malacostraca > Decapoda > Porcellanidae > Petrolisthes > Petrolisthes manimaculis. The sequence goes on along the minus strand of JAWZYT010006480.1, from coordinate 72,814 downwards.
GATTCCATTATGTTAAATGACACCTTGATTGTGTGAGAAACCTACAGTACAACTAACAGAGAAAATACATGAGTACTGATAAGCTACAATATATTGTATTTGTTTTTGTAGAATAGGTGAAATGAAGGTGTACATTAACTTTTGATAACTGGCACAGAAAAGTTTCAAATTTATATAATACAGTTAGAAAGAATATCTATTGAATGTAAATCTGTGGCAGCAGATGCTCACCACTCATCTATTACACTACTCAAGGTTATGCACACCTTAAACACCTACTAACCCATCCTTCACTTGTACATATCTGCCTGACTGTGACAACCAGAGAACCAGTGAATAGTATGAATGGAAATTATGCAATTCTAATTAAATAAAAATGGATAATATTATGCATCAGAGTGAGAATTTAAATTAAACTGGTGACTATACTAACAAGGACATGGAGAAACACACAGAGCAAAACTTTACAAGTTGTATAATAAGAGCTCATAACCCATAAACGTATTGATGACTGCTGTGATTGCTGGAGAAGAATATTGCTAATGAAAAAAGGAACGCTGATAATTACCTTTGTCTCGTCAATACCACATTGTTATGGAGGGGTAAACTTTGCCAAACAGAAAAGGTATCGCAATGTTGTCCTCCACTTTTGTATGATATTTAATTTACTGACTTAATTTTAGTTATGGACCTCGTAGATCTTGATGACTGATACCAGTAAACAGCTCTGTTGCATTTCCAAGTTTAATTAAATGCAAGACAGGTCAACACATAATGCCAAAGATTACTTTGTGAGTGTATGACATTCCAAATTTTCTTCAAATGTTAGTTTTAGCATTATTGTTTTTATACCAATTATATATTTACATCCTGCACTATGCAGTGTTGAGCCATGACTCGTGGCCCCTACCTATTGAAAAAAGAGAAATAGGATATTGAATATAATGATGATGATCTTCAGCCATTGCGTGGTAGATACTAAATAAATATGAAAATATTGAAAAGCTACTTAAGTAAATATTTTTTGTATGAAGGCCTCTAAAACTAGACTTTTTAAATGAGGTGAAGCTTTGTATATGTTTCACTAATGAAGTGAATCTCAGGACTATCATCATTAAAATATACTGTATGTTAGATATTCATTTTTTTGCCCTTCTTGAGAATAGATGCACCCTTCACAGTACCAAGGTATAACACCTGCATTACACATTGAATGCCCTGTAATGTAAAGTTGTCAAAATTGGGAGTCGATAGTTCCGTCCTGATCCCAGGCAAATTATGAATCTCTATCAACCATGGCTCAAATAACAGTGTTTCAGGAGTATGGAGATACTGTATGAGGCTAGAACAGATTCATGTTGCGCCTTGGATTAGGACAGCTCTATTAACCCAAGTGTAAGACTGTAACAGCAATGCATGTTTTAACTTGGAGGATGACCACCTTGTTAATTCTAGTCAACAATGTGTCTATGGTAAAATATTGAATTGTACGTTGTTTGGCTGTTACAGTACACTTAATATTATGATTTGTTACAGAATGAGGGTGATTGTTAAACCCAAGTAGAATTTATTCACAGATCCTGCCGGTGTACCACTTTGTATAACAGACTACAGGAAATGCTCAAAGTGCCTATTTGCCGTGACAGTACTGCGGTACACAAGATGTACAAATAATATCTGCAAAATTCTACATGGTTTCTCTTCACCTTTCACCCTAATTCATTAATACATATTAAGTGTTCTGTATCAGCCAAACAACATACAATTCGACATAGAGACATTGTTGATGAGAACTATCCAAGGTGGTCGCCCTCCAAGTTAGTATATGCAATTCTGCTACACCCTGTATCACATAAATATTGTGAAATACTGAATATGGAATTTACAAGTGACACTGTCTATAACAGACCCTTCATGTAACTGGAATTTATACTTTTATTTATACCTACCATTTCATTTTACAATAGGAAAATAGTTGGTGTCTTCAATGAAGGACTTGATGAATACACTAAGTATTTTCCTTGACCTCTTATTCATTATCATAAAGGCTAAATGATCTACAGTGCATATGATGGTATGTTTTTACAAGTTGCCACAACAGGAATTCATAGTAGCAACTATATATCCTCTGAATAGAATGATAGTGATCATTGTTTCTTCATTACTGTAAATGCTTTGTTTTTGATAGAGCCACCAGCAATATATCCAACAGCCTTGGGGGAGAGCTTGAGCAATCAGTGGGGTTTAGAGCAAGCTTTCAATGATATTTAGCCTACCTGGCTTTGCTCTTTGTTTAGTGACCAACCATTAATGTTGAACCAAAAGTAATGTTTTGTCTAACCAATCAGAGCTAGTCTAGCCTAACCTAACCTATATAGAGGCATCCTTCAGTCCTAACAGAGCCATCCTCTGGTCCTAACCAGGGTATTCTTTAATCCAAACCTAACCTAACTTTGTCATAGGGAAAGTGTGGAAATCCTACTTTAGAACATTGATGGTCTTCAAAAATAATGGACACATTCTAGTACAGTGTAGTACAATCTGTACAGTATACATGTAAAAGGAAGCAGTGTTATAACACATGCTAGAAATTAGAGTTGTAATAAACAGTTAAATATAATGAATGGTCATACAGTAGTAAGATATTTCAAAATCCCATGGTGGCAACTTATAAAATTATAATCATGTGATAAATGAAGTATTAAGTAGCCTATCCTACTATTATAATCAAGGGTCTACTGTATTATGGAAGATTTTTTTTAAATGTGTGACTTCACTTAATCATGTAACTCCTTCATATAATAGCTTGGCTTAATTAAGAGGAACCTATAATGACAAAATTTCGAGACTACTTCTTACCTACAACAGCGAGAAAATCCTACAATATGAGATGGCCATATTCTTGCATCCAGCTGCTGTAATCTTCTGGTTGCCCCAGGTTTCACACACTACCAGCTCAGGTCTAGAATGCTGCAAACCTGCAACATAGGTCCTGGAAAGTACCCAAAGTTAATTAGATGAATTCTTACAAGTTAATAAAACAGGATTTCAAATAAGAAATACTGTACTGACATATACTTTCTCATAGCATATTCTGTGATATTAGGGAATTTGACCAATGTTTTTTAGGAAATGTTTTTGTCTTGGTCTCTAAAAGTGTGAAAGCAATATTATATCAGACAACAATGGGCAAGGTGGCAGTTCGCATGCTTAAAAAACGGTCACAACCAATCTCGGAGTGGCATCGAAGTGACACGCAGTACATGTAACATGCCAGTACGGTGCCACGCCACTCCCGTTTGAAAGGTTACACATGTTACTATGGGTTAGTAAACCGACATACCTCATGTCATGCTACATTCAACATGCCACTTTTTTGTGAAAGCTTACAAAAGAGGTACTGGTAAGTAGTGTTACAAGAAAAGTAGTACGTACAGTACAGTATACAGTAGGCCCTCGATATCAGATGATAAAGTTTAGCACTATCCTTTAAACACAGGCTCATCAAATCCCTTGGTCTGTATGGCAACAAATAACAGAAGCCTGAGAATACATTTAATTTGATGGTCTTCAATGAAGGACTGAGTGTAATATGAAGTGGTGGATACAATAATTTGGTCATCGTATATCGAAGGTCTATAATATTGAAATTTTTTAGTATATTGTTATTATCCAGACAGCAGGTAATGTGAGAAAAAGGGGTGGGAACATTTTCAACAGCCAAAAAAAAAAAAAAAAAAAAAAAAAAAAAAGTTAAAATACAAGAAAACAATGGGCCCAGTGGGGCTGACTTCATTCTCTTTAAATATAAGTTATCCCACACAGGGCTAGAATAAAGATTGTTGTAGGATTTGGTCACATTCTAGTGGATTTGACAAGATCTGCCCACATGGATTAAAAATCCACGTGAAGTGTACTGCAGCTAGAGGCCCTTTTTTTTCACTGCTGTGTGGACCGCCAGCACACAGGGGTGCATTTCCCTTTGCATGCAGCAGTGTAAACTCCCTCCCCCTTATGGTCCCTTCAGGGCTGATCTCATGGAAGGTACCGCCCCACTTGTAGCTCTTGTGGTAACGTGGACTTGAGCCCACAGCACTGGCTGTGGGATCAAAGCCTTCCCCCCAATCTCCCTGGCGGTCGGAGGCCCCCAGACTCCCTGGTCCAGTAACCTCTGGCCCCATTTCCCTGGGATGTGCTTCGGTAGCCCAGGCATATAGGGCCATGCAGCTCCTCCTTTATTTTAATTTGTTTTTTCACTGCGACCAGAGTGTATCAGGGGTCTGTAGGGCAGGAGGCCATTCTGCCCTGGGAGAACATCAACAATAACAAAAACAACAACAAGAGAACAATTGTTAAAAGAGAGCATAATAAAACAAATTGGTCAACGGTTAATAAAGAAACAATCGACTTTAGATTTAAAAGCACTCAATCCTTCAACAGCAATGACAGACTGATCAAAGCAGTTCCAGAGCTCAAAACAGAACAAAGGATCTAACAATCCGAGTAGTACAAGCTCTTGGTAGATCAACAACCCAAGGATGAGCAGATGCAGCATTTCTGGTTGCACGACTGAAGATCTTCAGAGGTGGTCTTGGTAAGGATTAAGGCAAAAGTTAAGTGGGAGTACAGTAGGAGGGATGAAGGGGTGGGAAACAAAAGAAAGGTAGCAAGTTTCAGTCTGTGTGTAAACGAAGAAACTGAAGGTGAATGTGGGTAAAAGTAAGACAAAGGTATTTGAGAGGGATAACCTCAGTTGATTGACTTTGCCACACTCTGAGTATAAAGGAAATACAAGAGGAGGGTGGGTGAGGTACTGGAGGGTGCAAGGCTGGGGATAGTACGGTAGAGGGAGTGGAAGAGAATGTGTATGAAATGTTTAAGACACTAGTGATGAGGACAGCAGCAGAGATAGTGGGATACAAGACACAGAAGAGGGAGAAGAAAGGGAGTGCATGGTGGTCATGAGAAGTGAAAGATGCAGTAGAGAAGAAAAGGAAGGCAAATAGAACACTGCAGAGGAATGTGTCAGAGGAGATGGAAGAGAGAATACAATGTGAGTAAGAGTCAAGTGAAGAGGATGGTGTGTAAGAGTCAAGTGAAGAGGATGGTGTGTAAGAGTCAAGTGAAGTAGATGGTGAGTGAGAGTCAAGTGAAGTAGATGGTGAGTGATAGTAAAAGAAGAGTGGATGAGGAGTTTAGTAGGAAACTGAGTGAGAAGTCCTGAAGGGACAATAAGAGGGAGGGAGTTGTTGTTGTTGTTGAAGTTCCTCAAGCTGTCGGGCCTAGAGGGAGGGAGTTTACACTGCTGCATACAAAGGGATAATGCACCTTCGTGTGCTGGCGGTCCACACAAGAGAAAAATAATAAATCAATCCTGTTGCATAACATCTCAGGTGAATTTAAATTTAATCCATGTGGGTAGATCCCATCAAATCCACTAGGTGACCAGAAAGTGACCAGATCCTATAACAATCTTTGTTCTAGTCCTGTGTGGGATGGCTAGTATTCACAGAGAATAAAGTCAGCCCCCCCTGGGCAGAGTTTGGAAGTCATGACGTGTGTGAGTAGCAATTGACCCGTACCAAGGAAACATGCTTGATAAAGCCTACAGTATGTCCAGTGTCAGAAAAAAACCATGGTTTTGGTTTACCTGGGGTTTACCTTCATTCGTCAGGCCTGACACCATTAACTAATTCTGTCTAGGTCCCTGTTAATGGAATCTGCTATGGACAATCTATCAGCTGGAGTACAGTTAGTTGCCATAAGAGTGGAATCGTTAGCATAGCCTATGAGTGTTCTCCAAAATTTCAAACTACTCCCTAGTATTCACCAAGAATAATAAGATCCCAGGACACTACCCTGAGGGACACCAGAGATCACATTATTCCTACTACTACTGTACTAACATCAGTAAAATGGTGAAATATAGAGAATATTAATATTTTTTATATCCAAAGCTGGCAACTTAGAACATTATAATCAGTTGTCCCTCCCCAGGTGGATTGCTTACCATGGCTACAAGCCCCACCTTTTGACAGTATGTGGCAGTCACCTTCCAATACAGATTCCAAAATTAATATTCTTATAATAACAGGATAGTCTTTTCTGGCCACTTCAGACCTTGTTATAAGGAAGTGTATGGTAAATTTTAAAATTAAAATGTTAATTTCCAGTTAATTACTCCTCGCTTAAGGAATTGCTGAAAAGTCCACTGGTAATACCGGTACAGTCACCAGCTTTGAACAGTCCACCAATTCACCAATGAAGTAATTCCAATGGAGATCTTATTGTGCATTTATTTACGGTCTCTAGGTATTCGAAGCACACCTGAATACTGTACTTATTTGTGCTCGTGACTGTACATGGTTGATGTGAATGGTGTTGGAACTCATGTGGACATACTGTATCATGGGTGAATACAGAAGACTGCCAGTAACAAAAATTACAGTACTTTGCACAAGTTGAAAATATTTAATAGTTTGAAAATACAGTAGTTAAGAAGAGCCATAGAAAAGGAAGTTATATACCAATTTCCCTCATATTTTGATTGGTGGTTGTTTTTGCTTTATGAAGTCAATTTCCAGTGTGACAATGCATATAGACCCTTTAATATTTCCCTCCTATGTTTGCCCTGAATAGATCCCAGTAGTTTGTCCTGGTCCACATTAAGTTATGTTAGGTCAGGTAAAGTCAGGCTTACTCTAAAACTTAAAAATATAAACTTTTTAATGCATTAATTACTGTACTTGTTTTACCTCTCAACCCATCCCCTTATGGGTGGGGTGGGGAATCAAAACATGATAGTCAAAATGCAATGTTGCTCTTATTATTTCAACATATATATACAGAGATTGATAGATTATCCAAAAAAATAGTTGGGAATTAATTTGTTTTTAATTTCTGTGGATTTTCTTAAATTTTACCAAGTTTTAGAAACAATTGGTATTATTGTAATGGAATACCAATAAGGATGAGGAAGGAGGCACTAACATTCAAGATTAAAAAGATACTATACTTAAAGTTTGACAGATATAGAAAGTCCTATTCTAGACATACTAATGATACTGGACTTACTTGTAGCCGGATATTTCAGTATTTTGCAATTAACGCCACGCATACACCAACACCTCACCAACGTTGTCATCCATATTGGCTCCAGCAAATTACTATTGAAGTATTAGCAAGGATTCTAGACTTTCTAGTAAGTTGCTAGTTAGTACTTACTAGTTACAGTTACTGGGAAAAAGATAGGCAACTCAATGTAAATTTGGTGTCGTCGCTGTGGCTGGCTGGGACAATGGCGCCTCTAGACTCATACTACTAGAGGACTCAGGACAGCTCAGCTCACAGCTGGAATAAACACTCCACATGTCGCCTGCTTCCATTTATCCTGACTAATAATTATTAAGGCCTGATTTTCTTTACTAGTAACGCACATGACCTTTGATACTATTTATCTAGCTATAGAATGAATAATTACATTCCTTGTGGTCAAATTACATAATAAATTACGATGATATCTACGACAAAACCCAAATATATTGCTTAAAAACATATTACAGTACCTACCGTTTACATACAGTAACTCCAGTGTGTGAAGATTCTTACCAGTTTATGACCTTTATAACTATGTTTCTCATAATAATTGATACTATATCATCATGTGACAATGCAGTTAATATCTGTGTCATTACCATCAAAATTAATACTGTATAACTATCACAATAAGTCATCTGTACATGGTAGCTTGCTAAAGGATAAGTTAGCATATAATCTAACACCAGTTAATATCAAATTAATACTATATAACTATCACAATAAGTCATCTGTACATGACAGCTTATGCTAAATGATAAGGTATCATAATCTAACACCAGTTAATATCAAATCAATATAAAAATCACAATCAGTCAAACCTGAACTCCGTAGCTCATGGCCTCAACTTTTAATGATACCCATTCGCCGCTAGGTACCTCTGTTGTACTTGTACAGCGACGACCAAAACTCCCATACGAGTGGCCTATCCTTCTAATAAGCTTCGATGATTCATGAATGACGGAATGAGACAATGAGTGAATGATCAATGACGACGGTTCACAGTTGTTGATGATGTCAGGACGTTTTAAGCCTTTACAAAGGTACTTCTTCGTATTTTTGTTTGTTATTTTATATGATAATATGTTTTAATTTCACGTCTCGCAATTCCTACATCATTCTTACCGTGTAATTCAGTACAGCCCCCTCATCACCGCAGGCAATAACCTCCTCATCTTCGAAACTCTGACTGGGACATATACAATGGAAGAAAAACAGCGTCATAGGGAAAACTCCTTCAGCTGAATCATGTAGCTTACCTTAATCAACAAGTTCGGGGTTTTGCCAACATAGGCGAAATGTTATATGTTTATCTAATCGAGGAGGAGGAGGAGGAGGAGTCTCGAATCTCAATGGAGTTTTGGTTGGATGATCCTGCTGGGAGTTACTGTTGTGGATCGAGGTTGATCCTACAATGGATGGTGGTCATGGTTTCCTTGGACATCAGATGATGCATGTGCTTTCTACTTATACTTACTCTCTCTCTACATTTCCTCCAGCACATGGGAAAATATATAGGCTACAGTCGTTCCAATACAAAAAAAAAAAAAAATTGAAAGGTCGAAATACAAGTTAATATGAGCAATAACATCAGTTTTATTGCTGTCCCTCGCTCTCAATACAGTGTGATGTATAAACGTTTATCTCTACAATTAAATAAATGTTATGTTAAACCCACGACCCATGGTTAAATCCATAGGACCGTACTTTCTTCCATATGTAAACAGTCACCATCCAAGTATTCTGTAATATATGCTCTCTGTCAAAGAATATCCCTCAGGTTTAGGTTATAAATCTGGACGTCATTTTTTGTACTGGGTATGGAAGAGCAACCAATACAGATGCAGGCTGATTCCTCCAATTTATAAGCTACAAAACTGAAGGACTCGACATATCCTACATCATATCATCAACATTTGGACATTTTAGGTATTTGAGCTATTAGTTCGAATAAATATAGTTGATCGTCTTACTCAAGGACCCTGTGATGGTTTATGCGACTGATTAGTGACTTCTGATTCCTCCTGACTATGCCATGAAACGAGCTCCATCAATATAGGTGGTGTTTCCGTGGCAATATATGAAGGACTCATGAACCTCCAATTTTCTGACTACATCAAGGGGGTCCATAATCTTCCTTACTTCAGCTGTGGTTTTGGCTTCTGTGCCAAGCTCTAAGCCAAGGGATCGTGTGTGTGTGTAATCATCACTGTAATGAAGAGAGGGCAATACAGGCATATGTGCCACTTATATACACAAAGGTCAAAACAATGACTTGGATTAATTTACTAACCCAATAGAAGTAAAAACTGTACATGAAGCTTGAGACAAAAAAACATTGAAGCAATTTTGGTCTATGTACATAATACTGTTCTAAACGTTCATGACTAAAATAACAATGAACACAGACGTCCTAACCCAAGAAAGAACAAGAATTGATTTTGGTTAATAAAATCTGTGAATACAGTGTTTAGTATAAAAAAAGACGATGATTAAAACACAAGTCATGATATTGTGTGTGTCCTGTTGTAAAAAGATTAAAACAAACATATTAAATTATTAGTATGCTTACAATTAACAAACAGGTGAAAAACTAAATATATATGGCAATTACAGTGTGTGAATACATAATTTGTTAGTAGGTTAATGAAGCCATGCAAAACTATTTGTCAATTGTACTGTTTCATTTCTCCTTGTCTTGTACTCAGTTTTCATGTCTTTTTTTTTGTTTACCAAACTTTCGGGCATATATTAAAAATATGCATTTAAGATCAATACAATAATGTTCATCTGGTTACATCCTCGTAATACTATTCACGGAGGCTTCCATATTCCATTGTTTATGAGCACTATTATGGTTTTGTATTTAAACTATAACAGTGAATATTTCAGCGTTTGATAACAGACATGTTATATTCAGGAAAACTTGCACTATCACCCATAAAGAAATGCTATACTGGCAGCATTGTATTAGCACGAATCCTCTCTTCAAATTCTGCTGGTCTGTGGAGGTGACGACTGAACATTATTATCATCAATATGCATGGCTCCGGAGGCTAGCGTTGTGTCCAGGGTGATAGTGGAGAGGGCTGGGGCGAGGGTGGAGGTGGAGGAGGTGTCATGGAGGGTGGAGGTGGAGAGGGCCAAGTTGTGGTAAGCGTGAGGATGGTCTGGTGTGGTGCTGGTATTGGCATTGGTGGAGGGGTCGTCTGGGCTGCTGGATTCTGAGGGCTGTCTGGTGCGTTGCTTGGGGAAGTGTGGATGGGGGTGGTGGTCATCAAAGGAGGAGGGTGGTGTGTTGCTGGTGGCTGTGGGGCGTCTGCTGGAGGTGGCTCGCCGACCCAATGGGCTGTGTTTGTTCTAGGGGGAAGAAGGAAGGTAGAAAACCAACTCATGGGTCAAAGTAATAACGAAAATAGGGTACGATAACTACTTCAATATATTATATTAGCTATACGTGCAACTATCTAGTTATATACGTACTACGCTACATAATGTAAAACTATAGGAAACTATGGAAGTGTACGTACTGTACAATGCCCCAGAGTGAATAGTAACTAAGATCAAATATCTGGTTATATACGTACTACATAATGTAAAACTACAGGGAACTGCATAGGGAAGTGTACAATACCTGATAATGAGCAATTCTGACTGCCGTGGGATCAGGTTGGACTCTAGTAGCGGTTTCCATCTTGCTGGCCTCCTTCGCCTTCTGCCGTGCTGCCTTACCCCGTAGGAAGAGAGGGAGGGTGAAGGTGGAGGCGTGGCAGTGGCGTGAGAGGTAGAGGAACACACCTGTCCCTACCAAGATCACCATCACTACCACCAGACCCATTAACACTCCCACCAACACCTTCACTTCTCTCACCTCCCGCTCCAGCTTCTCCAGTCCTGACAACAGAAAATAATTATCAAACATCATCATGGTGAAAAAGTGACACATTATTTGGTCATGTTGCATCTTTTAAACATAATTACTTGACAATAAATACTTCAGTACAATGGAGGGAGGCAAGTATATAATTTTAATCAACAAATCATACATTGGAGGAGGCAGTAGGAAGTTAGTGTTCTATGCATGCCATAATATCAATGAGAAACAATGGCTTATATAGTCGTCGACCCTATATATATGGTGGTTAACTATATAATGTTCCTCCTTCACTTCCTTGTGTATATGTGTGTGTGTGTAGAACTGAAAACGGATATGCTTGTGTACCTACAGACTATAGCAGAGATACATTAATTCCGGCTCACATCACAGGCTGAGAGAGAGAGAGAGAGAGAGAGAGAGAGAGAGAGTGGGAGGGGGGGGGGGGGGTAAGGTAGGCACTAGGCTGTATAGAATGAGAGGTAGGAAGAGAAAGAAGGTGTGGATCAGAAGGAGAGGGAGGGAGAGTGGAATGTAGACAAGTTGGGAGATGAGTCAGACTGGGTGGGGGTGTGGTTGTGGGGGTAGCAAGGGAGTGTGAGTGAGAGAGTTATTGGGGGAGGGGGGGGAAGGGGAAGGCAAAACGAACTGCAACAATATATTATCACACAATCATATACTTGCTAACCAACATGTAATTTTTTTGTTCTCTCTCTCTCTCTCTCTACATTAATTTAGGCAACACGAACTGCAGCAATATATTATGACACATACACTTGCCAACCAACATATAATTTTTCTCTCTCTCTCTCTCTCTCTCTCTACATTAATTTAGGCATATAATATAATACATACATTTCTTTCCAACCTGAACTCACTACAGATATCGACACAGAATAACTATACATAACCTACGGACACTAAACACCCTAATCACAGTTGATGATGGTCGGGGTAAGGACGGTAGAAAATCCCACCCAACGATACTACAAAGAACTGATTGTGTCGAGTATAATCATTGTTAATCCCATGCAACTTTGAACTAACCGTACAATACAACCCTATGAATAAAAAATCCCCAGTAGTGTGCATGTATGGGAGCCTTGAATGACGACTTGTACTGGTTGATTCTTTAGGTACAGTACAGTATATATATTAATGATAAGACATCCTCAGTAATGCTTCGATCTCCTCCTCCTCTTCTTTCTAGTTATATCACTCCACTACATAAATATCCCATTTTCGTATATCACTCCACTACATAAATATCCCCTTTAAGTCTTCATAGTAGGCTAGTCTGCAACACCTTCCTGTGAAACGGCCTCTATAAGTAATGCCAAACTATATATATATAGCTATTGGGCCCTGTAACTAATTCATCATAAGATTCACTAAAATGGCTCACTTTCATTCACCTGACTTGTGATTGTGTCTGTACTGTGTGTGTGTAATCCTTGCAGCCTCCATCAAGAAAACTGCGCACTTCATCGGCTACATGTCCAGCACGTCGTCTGATCCAAGGTCTTCCTGATCACGCCTAACACATACACCTTAAGCTTCTCTACTCTACTGTAGCCTATACAGCCACGGCTAAAAGTTCCGTCCTTCGCCTCTTTTTGCTTGATGGTGAACTCCGATATGTATTGTCACGAACAAATGAAAATGACAACTTAACTAAATGAATAATTAATTAAAGGGGTAATAATTATTCACTCTTGGTACAGTATATTAGAGAATCTTAATTCCTCCAAAGTATACCGGGAAACAAAAAAAAAAATGATGTCCTGTTGCTTGGAATAGTTTGGAAGAATCAGAGACCTTCCAATTCTCACAAGAAAAATGTACAGTCAAGCTATAGAAGTGGCTGCACGTATCCTATCACATGCAGTTACTACACTGTGAAAACGACGGGACTTATGACCACCACTAAATATCCCTCCACTAGCCAAGATCAAAAGTAGAGTTATCCTATCACCTATAATAGCTACAGGATCGGTTGGTGTGTTCTAAAAGCTGGTAATGGTGATATAGGGTCAGTTGGTGTGTTACTAAAGATAATGACAGGTGCAGAAGGGAGGAAGGGAGTAACTGAGATTGGTGGTTAGTTAGTGTGTTAAAGAAGGGGATAACGGAGATAAAGAGCCAGTTGGTGTGTTACAGATGATAGTAACGGAGATAGAGGGCTAGTTTGTGTCACGGTCCATATAGTGTATGTGTGTTATTAAAGAAGTAACGGGTGCAGAAGGGAGTAAAGGTGATAGAGGGCTACTTAATTACCAGTAGTTGATGTGTTTTAGAGGAGACAAGAGAGAGTAAGGGTGCATGGGTGTGGTGTCCGAATAATGAGGATGAGGGACCATTTACATACTGAGGTCTGAGGTGGAGACAAAGCTGAAGAGAAGTATGACTCATTCACCCTGTGCCCCCCCCCCACCCCCCCTTCACCACCACCACCCTCCAATACCTCCCTCGCAACTCTTTCTTTCACTCACACCCACCTAACCACATTCCAACAAGTGATACCCTTGAAAAAAGAAGATTAAGAGAATAAAGTTTATTCAACGAACTGGACGACTTTTGTTCGCATATTGTGGTCCCAGTCTGGTTCCAGGTATAATATTGAATACACGTTGACCCTCCAATTCACCCATACATGCACAACAAGAATAACCCCTTAAATTAAATGAAGGAAAGTTAATCTCATGCTTCACACTTTGCTTTTACTGCGTCATGTTTGTTTGGGTTTGTACAATTTGCTGGTAACCAGGGAATATGTCAACTCACTGTTATCATACGAATCTCGAAACTCGTCATTCTACTGCAAAAGTTAACCAATCTGAGAAAAATTCGAGATGGTTTACTAATCAGGTTAAACTTCGGTGTTCTACTTCAAATTAAATACCAGCATGTCATTTCATTGTACAGTACCAATAAACAAGGATGTATAGCAGCATCAACAACTACATAAAAAAAAAGTGTGACATCAATAGAATTTACGTAACATTGCTGCATTGGTTTACACGTAGAGATCACAACATCACCATCTCCATCACACACACATATATATACAGTATGTCCTTCAGAGGTACACGCACTCTCTATTATTATACGAGCCTTATGTAACTTAAAAAAAATGATAATGAGAGCGTTTCCCCCTGACAGGTAGCAAGCGATTCTGTCCATCTCCATCACAACAATTAGGCTACCCTTTAATGAGACCTAATTACCTTCTCTCTCAACACACTATACTGTATTACTCATCTACGACGCTACACATATTGCTGCGGAAAGTGTATGTATGGGTTCTGTAATGTTTGCAAATCAGTGTAATCTCATTCCTTCAAATTAAACCTATACTGAGGGAGTCTGTTTCGTGGCACAGGTAAGAGGAATATATTGCCTGTAAATCACTGACAACATAACAGATCTGATCATAATTCCGACAAAATATCAAAATGTGAAAATATATGTATGTATATGTATACCCTTTGGATAAAAAAAAATACATAGGTACTACACGTAAGGAGGAGCCGTTACTGACGACGTCTCACTAACGACGAAGCAGTAAATAAACGTAATTATCCTTTATAGTCAGCAGAATGCCAATCCTCAAATGGGGTTTCCTTCCTTCTATATCATAATACAGTCGTGGTCACAAACAAAACATCAAACAATTTTCCGTGAATTCCTCATTAAGCTGCCTGTGTATACAACCAACCTCCCTTCACCACGCCCCACTCCTCCATCCATGACGACCTCAACACATATCAACCTCTCTCTCTCCACAACACACTTCTCTCCCTTCCACAACACACTTTTCTCCCTTCCACAACACACTTCTCTCCTATATAGTCTAGTTTCTGCATTCACAACTGTTATGACAGTCAGAAATATTTATGGTACAACGATAAAATGCTCCTCGATGAAATGTCAGGAAAGGGGACGCAGACGACAGAACAAGAAGACTGGACCAGGAGGTTTAGTTGAACAGTTGAAATTGCATAACCAAAAGGGGCAATAGAAAGAAAACAGTAAATGACAGACATAAATTGCTGAAGAAGAACGGAACTGTAGAGAGAAGAAATTGACTTGCCAAACCGCGTAATAGTAGGAAGAAAACGTTCAGTAAGAAGTTAAAGAAGGAGAGTATACTGTAGACAATGCTCAATGACTCACTCTCACTGTCTGATCTTCCAGTGTGGCCGCTTCCTCCAGCATCTGTGGGAAAAAATATACACAATGTGAGCTATTGTTGATCGTCTTACACACTGAATTAATCACAGGAAAAACATGTAGGCTCACTTATATTGGTGAAGGATAAATCTTTGGTGTTGATATTTTTGAACTGAATATACAGTGTGTGTGTGTGTGTGTGTGTGTGTGTGTGTGACATTAATATCAACTAACAGGTAGATGGAAGAGAAACCACAAATGAGTGAGACCTTGACTACCCCGTTACTACTACACCACATCGGTCCACCAACCCTGCTAGAGGCATGTTGCTCCAGGGCTGCCTTACTTACACACACATACATACATATATACACTGTATTATATAATCATAGCAAATCATATAATAATAACACATGTAGTAAGGTGCTAACTTGTACATGGGTGTAGTGTAGTAGAACAACAACAACAACAACAATGATATTACAATACATACACACAACAATAGTACTCGGAAGTGCTTATCCCCCCCATCTGCCCCCCCCCCTCTGCTTCATCACATACAATACTCAACACCTCCATCCATGCACTGACACATGACATAATGTACACACACACACACACATTGGCTGGGAACTTTAGTAAGCCAAATCACAGGGTAACGCACTTTTGGTACATTAGAGCGCCTTGACTCCTCCAATTTATGCCTTAAAACAGGACCAAATTAACAAGAATAATGGTAGCCTGTTGCTTGGAATAGTTTGGAGTAATCATCTGCTCTAGATTTACACCAACAACATTGTACTATATAGGCCTACCCCCTAAAGGAAAGATTCTTATGCTGGTGATTTTCAAAGTCTGTGATTTTTCCAAACTATGCCACGAAACAGATCCCCTATTAGTACCATTGAGGGAGTTTGTTTTCTAGTATAGTTAGCATGAATCAGTGACCCTCCAAATTTACCAAAAAAGAATCTCCCCTTAAGGACCCCGTATTTGTGTATGGAAATTGGAGGCTTCTGATTCCTCTTGACTATGCCATGAAACAAGCTCCTTCCATATAATTGGTGTTTCGTGGCAATATTTGAAGGAATCCCTAACCTCCAATTATCTGACTACATCACAGGGTCCTTAATATCCATGTTGTGTTAAACGTGACTCACCTGCAGGACAACATTCATCACATCGTTGAGGCTCCAGGGAACACCTGCTATCACAGTCGAACCCTTCACATCTACTTCTCCATGAGCTCTGCCCCTCCACATACCCAGTCCACACCACCAACAAGAGTAGTGTTGAGTGGACTACTGGCAGACATAACTGAACCATTTTGGATTGTCTTGGGGCAACTGTTCTTCTCCCATATAAAGATACACGCACTCACTTTCCCGTCAAATAGTTATTATTGTATATATTTTGTTTTATCTCGTATAGATGCTTGCATTCATGGTTCCTTCATTGCCTTTTCAGTTTTCCATGTATATAGGCTACACGGAGTTAGTGGTTGTTGTCTCGACTGTATGTGTTATTGTTGACTCAAAGGTTCTTGATAAGTACACATTACATCATCAACACTGTGCAATTGCTGACGCTGCTGTAATGGAGAATGTGGACGTAAAAACTTATTGTATACCGTAAAAAAATCTATACAAGACAAAAGAAAGGTGTCAAAATGTCGCGGAACCTAAAGCTGTATATACTAATATTAGAAATAGATGATAACATACGTGTTTAGTGACGAAACTTAATCTCACACTGTCTGTCATTTAAAGTGTTGGAGGATAAATGAAACCGACAAATATAAATGTCCCGATGACGTTGTGGGAAATATCTAGTCAACACGAATGGGATGAAAAGGCGATTGTCGTTTTTGTCACATGCATGCAGGAAGAATAACCAATTTCATGCCTGATTGAATTACATTTCGGAAATCAATAATATTTGTATGGAGGTGGTACGGGTATTCTCGGTCATTTCGATAATATAAAAGGCCCATTCCCCGCATGCAGACTATAATAATTTACCCCCTATTGGACAGCTCTAATATGGACTGACATGTCACCTTCCTAAAAAGATTTCCGCATTAAACTACTACTTCTCAGATCTCATAAAAATGTCATTATAGAATCTAGCACTGACTATTTTAAACAGGAAACATATATGAAAGAAAAAAGGAAGGACAGGAATGGAATGATGTAGCAATGATTTAACACGTTAATAGCATTTCCTAAGTTATGCAGTGGCCTGCCTCATGTGTCAGGGATTATATACGATGGTGACACGGAAAACATCACCTGCTGGACTTTCGTAATGTTGTTCCAAACTCATGCACTACAACCAATAACATACAATAATTCCCGACAACTGTGCACACTCTCATTCTGTCATAAGGGACCCTGTGATGTTGTCAGAAAATTGAAGGTAAAGGAGTCCTTCAAATATTGCCACGAAACACCACCTACATATAGAAGGAGCTTGTTTCGTGGTCTAGTCTGGAGGAATCTGAAGTCTGCAATCATCAAACACGATCACATGGTCCATAAAAGCTCAGAAACCCTCCCCACTCTATATACTTGTTCTATCCAAGGCACCAACGAGTTCACCTTATCAGTATAGGCTAATGTTGTCTTCTTCCTCAACCCATGCACTGTACCTCAACTATATAACCAGCCCAAGCTAATTCATAAGAGGAAACGCTTCCAAGATGTTACCCTGTCCCCCCCCCATATCCTTACCCAACCCACTACTGCCACCTCAAACTTCCCCAACCCTTTTCCACCCACTACTGCGTATACTCCCAAATTTCCTGGGGTCCAAGATGTTACACTTCCACCCCCCAACCTCTACCCACCCTACTATACTGGTACCCCTTAACTCCCCAACCTTCCCACTACTACCCCTAATTTCCCCGGGGCATCCCTTTCCTGGCTATGACTCACCACCTTCCATCCAACCACTGCAGCTAGCCGGCTCGGACTCTTATTAATAAATTAAACTATACATTATACCTGCAGTCTTTTCCAAGTCTATCCTCAGAGACAGACGATCAATTAATAATGTAGGGAATAAATAGGCTTTCTGGACATCATATAAGCTTCATTCCCCGTCCACTAACTTCCTTATACAAAACACAACACACAATATCGTAAACCCACATGTACCCACAACACCATTACCATTACCTCCCCTTCCAGACACCTCACCCTCGATTTGCCAACAGCCTCACGTGTACCACCCTTGCCACTCCTGTGTCCTGCTTAACCTCTACTCTCTCCACTCGACTGACCCGTTTTCTCCTAACCTACTCAACCCACTCAACTGTACGATGGGTCATGGCTCCTTTTGAGTTGATACCGACCCTGCTTGGTAGTCTTGGTCATCGCTAATTCTACGATTGGTCTTGTAGTGATAAATTATGTTATATTCCCAAGCCTCATCCTGTGCCCACAAACCATCATGGCATCAACATTCCTTATGAAATTTAAATTATGATGGTTAATTCAATGACAAACATGAACCGAGACAGAAGATTTTTTTGGGGGGGTAAGAGAGAAATATATAACTAATCATGATCATTTTTTTTCTGAAACTAAAACACTGTTCCCATTTATAGTAAGTTGACCGGGAAAACTTTTTTAGTCCCTGTCTATTACGGAAGCGGACCGGTCGGGTACACGTAATGTCGCCTTCCAAGCCACTGTCTCTTCTTCTTCTCAGTTTTATCCCTCTTCGGGGTCACTGTTTTGTATGAGCCTTTTCCAGGTGTTTCTGTTTTCACAATCCTCTTCACGCAATCCTTTCTCTTGCATGTCCGCTGCTATTCGATCCTTCCATCTAATTCTTGGCCTTCCTCTCCAAGCCACTGTCTCTACCACTGTCCATATGACGTTCACTTCTCCACCTCTTCCTGCCCATCTACGTAATTACTTTCGCTTCCGCCACGCGTCACAAACCTTCGTAAATCGGCGAACACACACACACACACACACACACACACTCTCTCTCTCTCTCTCTCTCTCTCTCTCTCTCTCTCTCTCTCTCTCTCTCTCTCTCTCTCTCTCTCTCTCTCTCTCTCTCTCTCTCTCTCTCAACACGGGTCGTATAATAGTATCTGCAAGTAATGTTATAAGAAAAGACAATAATGACTGGTTAATCCATCATTTTCTTTGTTGTTTCTCTATCCAGTACCGGTATCATATGGTTGGCTCAAACGTAAGGTTTTATTTATCGGACTTTACCATACAATTCGACTCATTTAACATTTTACTACATGCAGCCCTGGGCCCGTATTCATAAAAGCAAAGTTCACTCTTAAGTAAAACATGTATTCGTATGCATTCATTCATGGTGAGAACTATAGTACCCGAAACTGCTTCGAAATCATAACTACAGCACATACACAAATAGAATAACAAAAGCATTCGTTGTTTCGAAATGAACCTGAAACACTATGGTGAGGTCAATATTGCAAACATATTATTATGAACAAGTTCAAACTCCAAGATGTTTTGTGAATAACAGCCCTAAAGTATCGTGATGTTGACGATGATGTGGTACAGTCGGCTGCAAAAGTCGTGTCGCCTCACTTGCTTCACCGAGGCACGCAATGTTCATAGACTCGAGAATATTAAGTGTAGAAAACGTGTGTAGTTCTCGAGTCCATGAACACTGCCCCTGTCTCGGTGAAGCAGGTAAGGCGACAGGACTTCTGCCGCCGATTGTACAAGTACGATGACTTCATAGACATACACAGACCCTATAGGCAAGTGGTTCATATATATATATATAGTGCAAATACTGCCTAGAATTTGATTCATGAATGACACCCCACCCATACCATACCACAAGTAATTTTAAATTCATAGTACAGTATACCGTTTAGTAAACATTTTAAGGGTTACCGGGCGCGGGATCTATGTATAATACAGAGGGCAAATAAATTTAAGAACCACTGGTATACTATAGGCCAACAGACTTAAATGGGTCATACACTTTTAGTACATAATAGTGGCTTGCTTCCTCCAAATTATGCCAGGTAACAAGACAAGACTAACTAATATAATGATGGTTAGTTGCTTGAAGTAGTTTAGAAGAATCAGTTAGTCCAGAATTACTCACACTGTGTTACCTCCTTAAAGTTTGACTAAAAACACACAACAGACCCATCGTTGCCTACGGCCCATTATGTCTGACCAAATAACTGATACTTTAATGCGTCACGAGGAAAACTCTGTTGTCCAAAGATTACCAAAGCCTAAATAACTTTCGTAACAGCCAGAATATTGAAGAAAAAAAATCAGGAATGAATGAAAAGGGAATGAAAGAAGACATTGCCTGGCCAGAAAGACCCAGTATAGGGCCTACCATAAAAACATACTTCGGTCCAACCCTTAACCTTTCTCCTATGTCCAATCCCTTTGTTCTATTGTAGCCATTGGTTAAAATAAAACATCCTCGTGTCAATAAAACATTCATCTCTCTTCTGCCTTATATATGACTATCCTTAGGTCAAAAACATACTTCTGTCCTATATTGTGTACAATCACACTCTTCTGTTGTATCCATTAGTACTTCTACCTCATCATTATCCTCAAATACAGATACAATTCTATCTTTGTAGCTCCTTTGTCCTATAATTCTGTCTAATCAATCCGTATCTTAAATAAAGTCAAAACATAAAGGCCCTGTCTTGTCTCCACCCCTGTACTTTTATCCAAACTTTCTCCAGTCAAAAATAGAAACCACCAAACATAACCTCTCTCGTCAGCAGGTAAACAACTCCAAAACTAGCTCCAGAAATACTAACTAGGCTATAATTATATAGAATCAACAGATTTTAGCTACTGGGTCATGTAATTATGGTCTACAACAATGTTTATCCAAAGTCTTGTTTTACTCCCGTCGTCCAACCACTGCCTACAAAAATATAATTATAAAACTTAAAATGTAACCCTGAAATTATACAAGTTTATGTTGTGATGGATTCCGACGCCTCGTATTTACGTTTGTACGAACACTTCACATTAAAATATAATAATGTCTTTTAACGTAGGTATTTCGTTGAATATGTAAATGGCAAGTATTTATAAATAACAAGTACGATTTATGGAGGTCATGAAAAGTGAGGAAGATAAAGAGCGACTAAAATCATACCCAGGACACTCATCCAACCCTTCACGACAAATGATCACTTCCAGGAACGTCATCCGGAAGTCTGGATAACTACGCGAAAGTGAGTGAGTTTGTGGCGAGCCTAAAAGTGTCTTGTTACCCGCGGGTACATATTACTGTTTCACATGCTTGATTTAGTTACATTATGATCGCTATTGATGTTATTTTTCTTCACACTTTCAGCATAAATAAAATAAAACTTTTTCTTCCCTTGTGTTTGGGACTGTACTGCACTGAGTAAATGTTTTCAGCTGTGTCGAATGAATTGCAAAACCTTTCCACAAATTCCTAAACACACACTTTACTGGACAGACCACAAACAAAACAAACACATACACACACACACACATCCTGTTCTCGTGCCACCGTTCACCACTGGGCTGTAATGCAGTACCATATATTCACCATCTGTCCGTGTTTTTCTGACAGTTTATGGAGGTAAAGATCACACAGACACACACACACTGACTCCTGGATCCTGACTGGCTGCTCGTGGATGGATTCAACAGCAGGTGGAGCAAGAATGTGTGCGCTGCCAAATATTATCTTTCACGACACCCTGTTAATCACCTCGTGTGTGTTTGTCACTTGTATACAGTAATATTAACAATCTAGCTAACATTTAGATACGTGTAATTGATATAAGAGTGAGAACTATGAAGGTTTAATATATATTTTAATGGTGAACATTTTGTAGCTATGTCAGCAACTCAGCGTGACGTCATAGCTTCCTCCACCTTACCTACCTGTCGCCTCACCTGTACCATCACCTCTAGCCCCGATATATGGATGTTAACAAAATATTTACCATTAATATAACACCACGTGTGATATTTTAACTGTTCTTCTCCAATTTTATTCTCTTAGTGTACCAAATTAGATCCGGGCATAGATCGAGTGGCAGTAGAATCTCAAATAAAACTAAAGCTGCTATAGGGAGGTCGGTTTGGCGAGCCAATCCCCAAACAATGATATTATGAACTTGATTCAGGGAAAATATAAGCGAAGCTCGACTTTACTGACATTCCCCTGATGTAGATATACCACCAGCAAAGAGAGAGATACAAACCACAGTACAATATACTATACTGTATTTTAGGATTCTTGCCTTTTCTCTGGGAGAAAAAGAGGGAGTGGTGGTGGTGAATTTATGTGTGCCGTGTGGTTGTAAGGAAGGTCTGAAGAGGGAGTGTGAGATAGTATTGAGAAGGAAGAGAAGAAAGAAATGGAGGACTGGTAAGGGAGGGAGAGCGTATGTGAGTTGTTGAAGAGGGAGTGAGTGAGGTTGTAAGGAGAATGGGAGAGAGTAAAGGAGCATAGGAGGGAGCCGAGCAGGATCAGTTGTGGGTGGCGTTGAAGTCCTTTGTATAAGTACTGAGAATGGGACTCTGGCAGTACATTAGTAGCGTTGCAGCAGTAGCCTACAGTACATAGGGACGTCATTCTCACCAAACTCTTGTCCTCCCACTCACCTCCATAACCTTTTCTTTTTTACAAGCTGTCTTACGCAGAGGAGATAAATATGAATTTTCTACAGAGGATCGACGAGATAGGCCTACTGTACAAGCACATATAATACAGAGAAACACGAATTTTCAATTATGTATATGCAACTCCTTAGTTTGCCAATTATGAAATTACTTTCTATTTTGGTTAGCTTTAGGAAGAAAACGTTCAAAGTGGCGCCATTTATCTCTGCTACAGTAGCCTACATATTTTATTGTAACGTAAATAATGGACATATGTGTTTAATTAATTAATGGTGAATATCTATAATTCAGCAGTAGTATTTACACACAACCACTCATGCAAATCTAGAAAATGCTAGAAAAAAAATTACGGGTACAAAAAAATTCACTGGTAAACAAAGCCCGAGACAAAAACGTTTTACAGTAGCGGGCATCTCTTTTTATTCACAAGGCAAAAAGAGTTGTCAGCGTGTGTATTATCAAGGGAATTCCCCAGAACCAACATGCAGGTGATTGGGAGTAGCCATTTCTCAGTACAGTACAGTTATATTCGTTAGATATTATCAAAATGAACAGATCAACAGTACTTACAGTATTGAATTACTACAACAGCAATACAGTTATATGGCATCCAGCTAAAGATTGTTAACAAGCAAGTGGGCGCGGCCCATAATATTATACAGTATTTATGAATTAATGAATTTATCATTTAAAAATATCTCAAGTAATGAGGAATCACATTAGTTGTAATTAATGCTCAACTTGAATTAGGCCTAATTACCAGCAAACCAAATCATGCATTATTACACTGATAAGTTGATTATATTAATTTATTTTTCGATCAAGTAACTTGAATTACCTCAGATAATTTTTAACTATAAACGATATGGCTAACTTTTGAGTACGTTAAATAAAATTATAAATATACGCCTTCGACTGCAAATTTGTTTCATTATTTTTCAAGAAGTTAGAAAAATGGAAGAAGAAGACTGAGCTAAGCCAGAAAGTCCTTGTAACCCTTGAAGCCTACCAAGGGAAGGAAGGGCAGTAAGCACGAAGGAAAAATAAATAAACGGGGGGACAGCTGAACTGAGGAAATGGATTGACGTAGGGGCGCCAGAATAGTTTGTTTATTACCCACATGCAATACACCAGTTATAAGTTCCTCAAAAACTGGCACCCTACATACAGTATACCTGTGGTGTCCTACGATAGTTAAACACAGGCTGTTTATGAAACGACATAACACATGTCCTGCCTCTGAATCACACTCAGCTCTGGAGTGGAATAATTACCGTCTCCATGAATGACTCACCTTACCTCACAAGTGTTGCACTTAACACTCATCGATGACTTTCATCCACTGTTTTTTTCCTTTATCCTGTATTCTTCTCGATAAGTTGTTTAATTACATGGAACTAAAGTATGTTTTGATACCTCATGTGCAAAGGATATTAATATTATTCAAACTAGTAATATGCAAGTGGATAACAAACTAGCATTCAGTGTTCACAAATATTTCTTATCCTAATTATCTAACACTAATTTTTCTCCATGTATTTTAGCAATGTTTAACCACGTGGTACAGTACAGTAGGCCTATTGGCAAGTAGAAAAGAGGAGAATGTACAGTACTAAGTCAGAAAATTCTTTCAGTCATAAGGGAGGACAGAGGAGGGACCAAGGGACTTACTAGGTCCCTTGACCTAGGGAGGGACAGTATATATGCATGAAGCGAAAAGAAGTAAAGGAGGGGTTCCCAAACCTTAATTAAGAGTACTGTCCACATCACCTCAGGCAATATCCTCCTACATGGCAATATAGTTATAGACTGGTACAAACTGGGTTCAGGTTGCCCTGCACGTTACCTATATTCATGTGGAGGTATAGTAGCCACCACTGTGTCCAGTTATCCTTACATTGCTCCTGTCACAAAGTTCTTTCCATACTATATAATAGCAAAACACAAAGCGAGTGGCAAGACTCAGTAGCAAGTTAGAGATATTTGCCTTGTGTGCCGTCACATTCACGCAGTACAGTACAGTCGTGACCAATAATAATAATCCACATATTTCTTTCTGTTTCCTGGGATGGGTGTTTACTGTCCCTCCTCTCTAGGACTCAGCTGGCCCGTAGTTTAAAAAAAATTGAGGGCCCTTACTGGAGCTCTATGAACCCTCCAAATAATCCAGGCCACAGAACGCTTCAGTGTTTTTAATAGGGTATTTGTTGCCTGGAGTAGTTTGGAGCATTCATAGAGCTCCAGTAAGGGCCCTCAATTTTTTTAAACTACGGGCGTCAGTCTCATTCTCCCACATCCTACAGGGTCTTATATATAGGCCTATAGGGGCAATCTTCTTCCCCTTCAATCACTCACTTCTCATTGCCTTCAATTAAATTCAGGCTTTTACAAATGCAGACTACATAGTAGTACATTCGCAATTTTTTTTTATTGAGCTGTACATATATAGTACATGAGATATTTCTCAGGTATATGACTTTTTTTTCATTATTCTCCATTAGTAATAATTATCCACTGTAGGCTACTTACAAATAAATCACTGGATTATATTGAAAACTTAAAACAAGTAGACAGAAACAGCATATCTACTGCTAAGCATTAAAATCAAGATTTGTGACCACAAAAATGCAAAATTTAAGCTCGCATTAATGTGACTATTTAAGTATAAGTATGTTTTGCTTATCTGTGAAATGTTATCCCATTACATTTTTTAGTATTTCTGAGTCAATTTCTGCACACATATACAGTAGAGTACATTGAACCATTGCACCAAAAATACTGTACCGTGGCAACCGCCCACTGAGCGTGAGTTGATATATTGACCTCAGTGTTGAGCACTGCTGAGCTCTGTCTATACTATATAATATATGTCTCTATAACTCTATGGACTTATTAATGCAGCTCAAGTTTCCCGCCTCTTCAAGTTCAACACCAGCAGCGCCGCCCTGGTAGAGCTTAGTGGAGTCACCCAAATGTGGATGCTTATTATTGACTACAACAGTACGACAGGAATTTTTTGAGAAGTAAAAATAGATATTCTAATATATTGAATTTGGGGACATTTTGTCAAACAGACCTCAGCTGCTGTGATTCCAGTCAGGACTCGTAACCAGCGTTGCCAGGTGTAGGGAAATTTATCTGTTTTTGGGAATTTGGAAGTCCATACACCAAGAGGAAATAGGAAATATTCTACGAAACGAAATACCAAGAAGAAAGACCGTCAAAGTTCTAGAGTAAACAGGGAATTATTGAGACAAAAAGTGAAATTCTAAAGGTAAAGTTTGGGAAATTTCGGTAAAGGAGACGTTCAACTTTCACCTGTCAAATGTTGGCATCACTGCTATAGTGAGATAATCGAGATAAGAGTATCCTGTTCCTGTAGTAACAATACAGTACACTACACACTTTATTGGATTGGTAGGACTCTTCAGTTGACATTGTATAATGGGAGGCTTACTTCAGCTGGTGTTGGTCACCTTTCTGTTCTACTGCAGGTAATTAAAGGTTACATAATCCACTTTTAATGTGAGCGATGTAGTTAGCTAGTTACAGCAAAGTCTTCTTAAAAAAAGGATTTTCTCTACATGCAGCCTATTACTCTACAATTACATAACGAAGTCAATAGGCGGTCATAATAATCAAACCAAACGCCGTTATCAAAAATTTGCTGATAACGCACACATTTGCTGATAATACACACCACCATGGCACCAGCCATCAGTCTAAATATAGTATAGGTTCCAAGAGAAGCTAACTTATATTTGTTAATTTTAGTTTGGCATTGCTGTTTGTTATATGTGTGAATGTTGATACATATTATCATACCTTGTGAAGAAACTCAGTAAAGACATCGGCTATAGATATACCATTTTCTGAGCCATAACAATGGGGTAAGTCTAGTCTAATAAGTAAAGATAGAGTATGGAATTAGAAGGTACCTAAGCATGTCAAGTAACAGGACCAGATGAACAGAAATAATGGTGGCGGCCTGTTGCTTAACTTAGAATTGTTTGTAGGAATCATTGCTCCAGATATAGGCTACCAAAACTAACTTACTACCTCTCATAATATTATTTACTACATCTCAGTGTGGGATCTGGTGTTGGTGGCGTCGGAGTGCCCGGAGGAGCGTCACCTGAGCAACCCCCCAATGACCAAGTTCAACAGATCATCAACAATGTCAGAGAAGAGGTAGGCTACTGTATGTGTGTAATTGTCACAATTTTAATTTATATATAACCAGGGAGAAATGCACTACTTCTTTATGACAAAGTTAAACTTCAGAGGAGAGATACGGTACTTTGTGTGTAATGATATATTCACCATTTCTGTTTCTTTATTATTATATGTTTATTATTATTAGAGAAAAGTGCACTTTTCCTTAATGACAAAGTTCAGAGGAGAGATACTGTAGGGTAACTTATGTGTAGTAATATAATCACCATTTTAGTTTCTTTATTATTAGGGGAAAATTCACTACCGGTACTTCTCATGAAATTTGATGTCGGACCATTATGAAACATTTACATACATGTACTGAATATATTGCAGTATTATTTAATAAAATGTTGATCAATGACTGACCATGTAAGTACCAGTAACTACCCAGTACAGTTAAGAATTTTGATTGCAGTATCCCTCGAACTTTATTTCTGTTTTTTCCGTGTATTGAAGTGCATTGGTCTTACACTCAACCCGACCATACTGACCTCTGATTTCTCTGCTTGTGACCTTCATTAGGTAGAGAAGGAGTTGGGTCATTCTGTGACTGAATTTAGCCTCATCTCCTACAAGACCCAGGTGGTGGCTGGCACTAACTACTTTGCAAAGGTTGGTATTTGTGGCATAGATAGCTTTGGTAAATGATTAGGTACCACTCTCCATGTTAAGGGATCACTGTACTGTACTCCATTATCTCTCTATCTCTCTCTTAGGTTTTGTGAAGTACAGTACCTTTCATTTTTAGAATAAAACCTTGGTAATTCTGCATAAGAGGTCCACCTGGAATGTTCCCACATTTTATACATTTTCATGCATATTTTTACTTGTTCTATTGATTCTTGCCCTGACTTGACCTAACATAACCTAGCCAAACCAGGACCAAAGCAGACTACCGGGACCTAACCTGGGCAGACTACCAGGACCTAACCTGGGCAGACTACCGGGACCTAACCTGGGCAAACTACCGGGACCTAACCTGGGCAAACTACCGGAACCTAACCTGGGCAAACTACCTGGACCTAACCTGGGAAAATTACCGGGACCTAACATAGGCAGACTACCGGGACTGTCTAATGTTTACAGTGGCAGGAAAACACTGAACTTAGGCTCTGGAACTGCTGAAATTTTGTATATGCTATTATACCAAAAATAAGTGCAATCTCCATTTAACATATTACATTGTCCCCTTGTGAAATATACACAAATTGTAAATGTTTGCTACGTGGATCTCTTATGCAGTTATACCAAAACGTTATATATTTTCATGATTGCTGCCCTTTGTAACCCAGATATAGCAAAAATAGAACACTGTAGAACATTGTTTTAGGGCTAGATACTGTTATTTTAAAATGCTCTCACTTGATGGATAAAATTACTGTGTCCAATGGAGGCTGTGGCAAGGATTTTTTTGTTCTTGTTTAATTAAAACTTGTGTCTGTTTATTATGTTGTTGACCTTGGGTGGTATTGTTAAAGTACTTTTTAGAGGAATAGTTCTCTTCGTCACTCAGTTCCTATTACAGTATTATGCAATGCGAATTTTGCAACGAAGAGCCTTTATGTCAGAGAAGTTTAATAATACTACCATTTGTGTATTGGTGGCAACAGGTGGACATTGGCGAGGGTGAAGACAGTATGGTGCACATCCGAGTGTACAAGAACCTTGGGGGAAACGTATCACTGCACTCCATCCAGTACCCCAAGTCAAGGAATCACTCCGT
Organism: Petrolisthes manimaculis; assembly: GCA_034508575.1. Classification (NCBI taxonomy): domain Eukaryota; kingdom Metazoa; phylum Arthropoda; class Malacostraca; order Decapoda; family Porcellanidae; genus Petrolisthes; species Petrolisthes manimaculis. The sequence goes on along the minus strand of JAWZYT010006480.1, from coordinate 44,073 downwards.
TGAGTACTTCCAGTGATGAAGCCGGATTTGGAGGGGAGAGATTATTGTTGTAGATTGGGATAGAGGAGAAAGTATGTTAAGGCTTAAAGGTAGAAATGTTAAAGAGATGAGAGGAAAGGAAAAATTTGGAGTAGGAGGAAGAGACAATAGATAAAAAAGGAAGGTAAGTAAAATATATTCAACAGTATTACACTACAGGGTGGTGACATTGTAGATGAAAATGAAGACTGAATAACTGGAAATATTTTAATGATAAGGAAATGTGAAGGGGTAAGGTGATTATGATGAATGGATGACTATGCAGACAAAATGAGATGTACTGTTTTTATTAAATATTTTAATTGCATATAATGGAACATTTAACTATCCTACAGTGTTTCTTAAGCTAATTACTGCCACTGATTTTTCTTCAGTTTCCTAAAATGGCCATAGTAATTATTTATTAAAACAAATAAAACTCCACCAACTACAGTATATTACTATAAATGTCAGGGCTGCTTGGCCATACAGCTTGAGGAACTTTAATGGGGTTTCATTTATGGGTAGCTGAAATACTCATGTAAAATATGCCAGAGATGGATATTGCCTACTAGGTACACTCCTTTGAACCCCAACCATTCCCTTTCCTCTCATACCGTCGCTCTTTTCCTTCCGTTTCATTCTTGTTTGCCATCCCTCCTCTCTGTTTTCTCCTTTCTGGCCTAGCAGCTATTTTTTTAAACTTTATCTTTGTGTATTCCAAAGTAAAAGTTTGTTTATTACTTAGCTGCCTTACAAAGATAAAAATTGTGAAAACTACCGAAAGATCGAATACTTTTATTGTAAATTGTCAAATATTGGGTGATCTTACGAGTTCAAATAGGGTCTGTAACTTCGCCAATAATGTTAAGTGTTACTGGTAATACGAAGTTTCAATTATTCGGTTTATGGGGTTATTTTCGGAGACAGGATGAAAGTACTATATTGTGTATTTAATATTTGTTTCTACCAGCATAAAAAGCCTCAATTCCTTTCAGCAAAGACCCCCCCCCCCCCCCCAACACCATATATTCTTAACACTTCTGACATTGTATGTATACCCTGCAAAAAAATTGTATTATATACTATTGCTACCTTGTTCTCATGTGCATACTCAATTGCAGTCTTCAGGTAACTTCGTTATCCTTGAACAATGACTTCTCCCCATGCATGTGTCTTGACTGTAAATTGGTGCCAAATGTTAAATTTAAAGAAGTGGTGGACAAGTTGCACGCAAGCCCTTCCTTTCAAACCAGGTCAAGGAGATAGGGCGATGTATGGAAGTGGCAATGGTTCTAATTGTCCTTCAGCATCAGGTCTTTACTTCACACCAATGTGCAATAATGCATATGGTACTAATTCACTGACTGCCCTTTCAAGTACAACCAGGTCAGTACAAACTCCTGGAGGTTAAGGATGGGGAGAATCTCTTTTTGGTAACTATTTCAGGAAATAAAATCACCTCAATGTTATTAATAGGGGATCTGTTTTGAGACATGAGTTGCTCCTCAATATACCCTCAAGTGTTTTTACCCTTAAGCCCATTGGGACAGTGCTTGTTAAATTCTAAGAGTGACAATCAGGTGAAGTGTTCTCTACATGGAATTTCTAGTGTTCTTAGACATTTTGTGAAAGATTCACTGAACTCGACAAAAGTACCAGACATATCTGTTGTATGTGTCCTATCGATCATATATCGATCATAAGGGTTTGACCAACAAGAGTAAACGAATAATCATCAACCTGTCAGGTGCAAGTCAGAAGCCTCTCTAATATCAGCTGATTAGATTTATTCTCTGCCAAAAATAAATAGATGGTAGTATCCCACTTGCAGGGTTGAAATTCAATGTGTTGATGTGGAACTATGATACCAGTGCAGTATTGTGTGAAATACCAATACTGTACATCATAACAGCTAGGAAATTAAAAACATTTTTACTTTTGCAAGGCACAGCAACACAATCTGCGGAATTTAGTAGTAAGGCTGAAGTTTGTAAATGGATAATATTCTTCATATATGATGAAAAAAAAAAAAAAAAAAAAAAAAAAAAAAAAAAAAAAAAAAAAAAAATCTCAGTGTAGCACTAGCCAAAATTACATTACTTATATGTTCATAGCCATTTTGTTGAGAATTAGAAGACAAAGTGATGCCCAAACTTAGAATGTCAATACTCTTGGGCCATCTGAACACAGCACAACAGGATACGTTTTAAATATGATGAGCAATCCTGGGTTTTCTTCTTACCACCCCAAAGTTTTGTCAAGTAGATATATCCTTAAATAACAAAATAAATGCCAACCATGGTTACATCTAAGGTGGCCACCTCAGTATGGATTGAGTTTCACACTTCAGCCAATCAGATACAGGGTGTAATCCCCATATCAGCTGTAAATATTTTTGTCAGCTATTTAACACTCAATTGCCTACAGTATATCATGGCAGTTCCAGTTAACATGGTGGCTCTTCTCACGCTATAGGTAGCACAAACAATGCAATATCCAATCAACACAAAAAAAATTAAGGTATGATCAAACAAGCTTCAATTAAATAATTGTGGTCTTCAATTTCTTAAAATATGTATGACAGTAACTTTGTTCAAAAGTACATCATTTCTTTACAACAATAAAAACTACAATATTAGAGTACAGTACAGTACCACTTTATGTTGAGTATAAAATAAAAGAAATAAAAATAAATCCTTCACAGCCTTAGAGTAGATATACAGTAGTTACTGATCTTATGATGCAACATAAAATATCACTCATTTCATACTGCAGATACTGTACCAAGAAATTTTCTTTTATTTAATTTTAAACTTTAACATGAAATTATAATTAAATAAGACACTAGGCAACATTTCACTCAAATTTTACCTTAGTGTAGAAAGCACATAAATTACAAGGGCATTTAATAATACCATTATGTAGGAGCTAACAAAGCAGTAAATAACAATACTATCCATGAGGCCTAACTGTTATAAAAGGTGATCGATTCTAAGTTATAAAACACTTTGAACCTGGACCCTGCCTATCTTGTGTTTGTTTAACATATGATACAGTCACCTTCACTGTAAGTACAATGTGCCCAAGTATCTATCTTTAGGTAGATGTCACACCAATAATGTTACATCATGCATTTCCTGTCTAAAAACAGAATGGGGTTGTCCTCTTCATTCACTATTATACTCAGTAATTTTTCTTTTAAACGTACCCATTGTGGTACAGCCGACAGCATAAATTCGTGTTCATCTCATGTACTTAATATTGCTAATATGACCAGACAGTAGCATTCTGAATCAGTTTTTATTTCAACAACATACGTAACTTACCATATGAGAACTATATCTGTCGTCTCTGCATTAAAATTGTATTATCTATTTATCTATAGCTCTGATGCCTTGTTCACTCCGGGAACTCCCCCCAAGGGGGTGGCCATGGTAGAAGTTGTATTACAACATCACTATAGCTAATACATACACAAGTGGAAATGAAGTGAACTTATGCTGCTGACTGTACATCTGCCAAAATATAAAATAAAGCAATACTTATAAGTGAACAAGACTGTACACTTGGTCACAAAAATGTACTTAGTTTAGAGGGTCTATGATACCAAGAAATCAACCATATACTGTACATGGAAAACTAAAATATTAGTACTGTACAGTATTAGTATTTTACTAAAAACGTGGAGATTCATAACACTGTGCATGCACTATAAAGCTTCTCTAGTCTATCCTGGCTGACAATATACATCCATGGCTTATTTCGTATATGCTAACCACAACTGGCTGAAGGTTGCCTCTCAAGGGTTATTAGTAACTCAATCACCATTCAATTGTAAAATTATAAGCTTCCAATGCCACGTCCAAACGGGCGAGCTTTACCTGTGTGACGTCAGAAATGGGGAAATCGCGAGCTGGTATGACGTCAGAAACAGAGAAGCCACGAGTGTTCTATATTACTGATGTCACAGTGGGCACAAACTGCAAAGCAAAGCTAGCCCGTATTAACGTGGCATAAGATCTCAGCTCTGGATATCTATGGTTAGTCTGAAAAAAATATAATAAAACTACAAATAATAAGCTCTCTTCCATTGCAGTGTGTAAATGAATTCCAGTACTTAATTATATAGTTGCCAACACTTCCACACATGACTGTTACAGCCTTATCACTCTTCTCTACCTATAACTTGTAAACAGAGGCAGTAGTATGGATTCAAAGTTTTATAGGATGAAAGACAGTGATGCCAGATAGATGACGCTGAACACTGAGTACTTATTGCCCCTCCCACCAGCCAATGTTGGTATACACAAATTACAGAGATCCCATGATGGATCTCTCTGGGGCAGCCAAGAAAGTTAAGCACCCCTTGCTTCACAAAATCATGGAGAGGGGAATGATTACTATAGGCTGCATGTGTGGGATGTAGGCCAGTTCCACAAAAAAGTATCTAACAAAATGGTAGAAATGAAATTTACTAGTGACAGAGACCATGTAACCCATTAAGGTTACAAGGTGCTATCCTTTCCCACAAGGATTGTGTGTGCAATTACCAGTACAGTAATAACCACAAGGCAGCTGGATGGGAGGCAACAAGACCATCCCTACCAATGGCCTATTTCATAAACACTATACAGTACTCTGTTGCAATCCACCTTCCACCTACAGAAATTACTTATAATTCTGCACTTAGTGCACCTACAGTATTACACAAGCTAGGCAAATTTGGTTTGCATCATTGGATTAAGCAGTAATTGTCAAACTATAACACAATTATCAAAACTCTGGAGGCTAAAAAACAGTGTAATTACAGCGAGTATAAATGGTGGCCAGCCATGGCAGTAACCCCCCTGTAAACAGTTTTAAACTCTCGGGCCTGGGCGAGGCTCGATTTGCTGACCTCACGGATGCGAGCCACTGTATGAGCCAGGGGCCATTCTAAAATAAAACATGATCTTGGTACAGTTGAGCATGTAGAAAGTGCAAGAAAAATCTGGCAGTTGTTTGTAGTAAGTCCTGGTATCTTTATCAATGAATCACTGGGAACCCATAGCCAATGAAAGGTGGAACATGATTTGCTGAACTTTGAGTGACGGTAAAGATGTTGCCATATACAGCCAGATTTTGCTTACACTTTCTACTTGCTCAACTGTACATCTTGAATACGATGGTGTGTTGACAATTTATATAAAAAGCACTATGGGAGAGAAATAGAAGAAATTGTATAGATATGTTGCATCTTACAAACTTTCCGACAAGCCGAGGGAGGGGGAGACCTTTATTTCATCAGTGATTTAACAAGCTTTACTGCTATATGTTCAATAATATACAACAATTATATAAAGCTAACATTATTACAGAGTACTCAAAGTGCATACAAGTAAGCAATATTAACAGATATCCCAAATAATACTAACAATAATCATGACATACATGCTTCCTGCTCCATCAACCTATCAGAATATTATTAAGATGAAACATATCCATACAAATCCTTCCATTTTTCTCCCATACCGTTTTTTATGCAAAATCTGAAAGCACCATTGAACTCAAGAGAATTCTATATACTAGAGCATATGTTTATTATAAAGTTACTTTCATAATGCTGTAAATACCAATAAGTAAAATGTTGTATAAACCATAAAATTGTATTCTCTGACTTATACTCACTGTAATTTTTCTATTTTCTACCCTCCAGTTTTAATACTTGTTTTATAGTTGTATATTTATTGCATAATCCAATGATGTACACCAAATTTGCATACCTTTTGTAATAGGTGTTAAGTGAAGAATTATATATTTTATCTGTTGGTCGAATGCTTGGTGAGAATGTAAACAAATCGTGCATCCTCTGAACAGCAGCAGGAGTGCCACCTCTACCAACATGTTCGCAGGAATCAGAGCCAATTTACCTATTGCAACGGAGTATGAGTAAGTTATGTTTGAATGACATGTTCAGTCAGCTACCTCCTGAGGTTTTATGTACATCTAAGTTATTAACTCATTTCCAATTCAACCCAAGATTCTAAATGTCTTTGAGGGGACTGTCTACACTTGCAAAGTGTTTCTTATACTTATCATTTGATGCAAATAAGCAGTACAGGTATAACACACTGGACATAACATGGTAATACTGTACCAAAACAATATAAGAGTAGTCATAGTGTTTGTTCTGGTATCTATTAGTTTGAGATGCAAAATACATTTTTGAGTGTGAATCTTCATACCTTAACAATTCTGCACACTGTTTCAGGCAACTTCACAATATCTTGGAGTTTACCAATAGGGCTATATACAATGAGTTGAGTACAAGTTTTAAATTAAGTGACTGATTAATAAGAAGAAATACTAATAGCAGTGCGACTATTATGGTCATACCGAAATAGTGCCAGAGGAGATGACAAAGAGTAGAGATAGCAATTGTTGATGGAAGAACAAAGACATACGATACTCATAGTGCACATGGTGACTAACACAAGATTACAATTATGTTAATATTTAAGGATTAGTGGAGTCAAAACAAACAAATACATAATGTAATGACTGAGGATGCAGTACACTCTTCTCTCTTTTTATGCGAGTTTGAAATAGTGCGTATCATGAAAAAAGTTACTTAACACTGTCACATTCACAGGTGAATGAAACTTTTTGGGGACAATCTATCATGATTTTCCCCAAAAAATCACTTGTGCGCACAACTTTCTTTGACTACCTGGTGTTGTAAAGTTTCTATGCTTACAGAACCTGTTTTTTTTTTTTTTTTATCCAAAAACTTCACAACCATACTCACTTCACATGTTCTGAATTATTAAACTTAAATGGCGCTTAGCTTCTGCATTTAAATGCGACATGGCACATCTCAACCAAACCCTCTCATGTACCTTTGTGCAAATAATGTTACTTTTTTATGTGCTTGCATACTGTAAGCATACTTCATTATGTCTGCTTCTGATCCTAAGCCTTCTTCAAGCAGGAAGGGAATGTAATCAAACACATTTTACGTTGCCAAGAGAATCTCAGATTTTTTCAGCAATGACTGTGATTAACATAAAATACGATAATCTAATAGAAAAAGGTCAATCAGAAGTGATTAAGGCTTGTCTGTCAAATGTAACTGTACATACAGTAATGTTAATGATGTTGAAAGTACTGTACTATCCTATAACAGAAAATATACATCTGGAGTGATAGTACCCTAAAAATACATAAAATAAATTCCATACTAACTCGTGTAACTCAAGATCACACGATTTACATACAGTGATGAGCCATGTTCCTGGGTATCTTGGGGTCCAAGGACAAAAGAAACTGTTATCTTATAAACTCTCTCTGTGCACATTTTATGAACAAAACTTCTAAACTGTTCCAAAAATCAAATAAATTAATTTATTTGTCATAATTGCAGGATAAAATTCTCCATGATCTGGCCATCTTAGTAGCTTGTATATTAATCCTTTGTTATTTCTATCCTTTTCTTCCATCATAAAATATATTACTTTGTGCATCCTTGGCTTGATTGCCATAATCAAGAAAGATAAAATGAAAATTTTTAGTGTGGTGTTTTACTGCGAGACCTGCATATTATTTCTTTGATGAAGCAATATGTAAACAAAGGTGACAAAACAAGCTAGTATCTGGTTTATAGCTGTGTTAAACTGTGACATAAAAGCAATAAAGACCCTGTGATCATGTATAAAATTTGGAGGCTTCTGATTCCTCCTGACTATGCCATGAAACAAGCTCCTTCGATATTGGCGGAGTTTCGGGGCAATATTTGAAGGACTAGTTTACCTCCAATATTTTGCCTACCTACATCACATGGGCCCTTAAGCAATAGTGAAATTGTTTTTGTTAAAGGTCTATCTATGTCATAGAAAAGGAGATTTTGATGATTATGGATGAATGCAGAAGAGGGAGAGATAGCTTAAAACTGGGAAAAACCAAGGAAAGGATGCAGATGATAAAAGTATGGTTGTAAACATTAAGGAAAACATGAAGATAAAACGGGATGGTAGTTTGAAAAGAAACAAAGACACTCAACAAAAGAAATAAGATGTGCATGATTAATGACTACTTGAAAGAAACAGGTGGAACACTGAATTAGGATAATGACAGTAATTCTAAAATGCATACCGGTACATCTACATCAACGCGTTAGTGTGTATTTTATGATCTGATGTAAAAGTACAGTAAAAACTAAAATAAAACAAAACACAATATGAACAATTTGTACTATTCTTACATTATGGTGAGCAGGCGCATCACGATATTATCTGCAAAAGAAAATAACAAAGTCAGTACAAAAATAATTTAAAAATTAATGAACATTGTACTTTAACAATAGGAGATGCATTTTTATATTTTCAAATCTTTTCTAATTATTCTGGTAATGCTGGTAATGTCAGTGGTTCTTTAGACACTAGGAAAATCTAGAATGTCATTGACTTTAGTCCCAATGACTGCTTCATTGAAATGATTTTCTCCCTTCACTCGTAATTAATTTTTAAAAATTACATCTTACCCATAATAACGTAAATACAAATTTTCAAAAACTTTTACAGTATCAATGTTGTACACACAAATATATGATTCTCTCTCCAATCCTATTAGACAGGCTTAAGCATTAAGGAATGAAATCAGCAATGCATTATTAAAGTGCATAAAAAATGCATCATATAAGACAATAGTTAACATGACAAAACTGAGTCACCTGTGAGGGTCAACTAAAACTTTCAAAACTCAAAATGACCATAATAACCACAACATATAGGACACCACCAAAAACGTACCGACTTCACAGTCTCCTTAATGAAAAGCTTCTTGTGGGTGAGGTCAAAATCTGGGTAGCTCTCGTAAACTTGCCGACACACACTCTTCATGGTCACTTCCTCCAAATTGGCTCCATCCAGAATCTTCTTCACCATCACCTTCAGCTCTGCATCCTATATGGTTAACAGTAAGGTAAGTGATACATATTTGTCATACTAGTACAGTATTAGGATTACAACACTGGAATGAAAAACCTACGTCAAGTATCACAAGTTGATCAATTGAAAACTAAATTTTAGGTATGTAAAACTCTTCTGGTAAAAACAAATGCACATTTCACAAAGACAATTCACTAGCACACCAAACACTCATAATAATGGAGTTTCTGGCCAAGACCACAAATTACAATGCTCTAACATATTTCTTCACCTGACTTTATCAATGGGAATTTCTCAATGTTTTAGGCTCTCTCAAACATAATTACCATAAAGACTTATCTGCTGTCAAATATCTTTAAGTGGGTTCACCTCATATATACATAAAAAGTTAAACAAAGTGATGCATTTTTCAGCACTGACCGTGGGAGGCTGTTTGGCCTTCTTCTTTGCCAAGGGCTCGTCATCAGACTCTGAATCACTGTCTGAGACTGGCGCAGGCCTAGCTCGTTTGGCTCCCCTTCCGCGCCCTCCTCCACCACCACCACCTCTTCTGCTTGGTGTTGCCTTGCTCTTTCCCCTGCCACTACTTTTCTTTACCGGTACCTCAACTTCATCTTTGTCGTCAATGTCATCTGAGGTCTCACCACCTGAACTAACAGAGTCTGCAGCAGATGTCGCACCTCCCTGCTTCTTCTTTGGCCCTTTCCTTGGCCGTTTCTGACCTGTGCTTGCCTGTAATTCCAATGAAAAATATTCACGAATACTCTGTATAGTTTCATTTACATGTTCAGTAAAAGTTCACAAACTAAGAATGACTGCAAATTTGCTTAAGTATCCCAAACGTAATAAACTTACATTATTTAATTGGTAATCAATAAAATACTTAATGCGAGGCAACCAAAATAATGGGAAAGCACAAGTGCAACCTTCAACAAAATAATATGAGTTTGAAAACCAATATGAAATGGTAAACTTTTCATGAAAAATACTCATTCCTGTAACTTCCTGAGTTACAGTCAGGAAATATAACTCACCTTTGGAGGTGCCCTGCCTTCATCTTTTGGGAGAAGCATGAAGGCCATCAGACGTTCTACCATCTCAGCCTTGGTGCCACTCTGTTCCACACCCAAAACTTTCAAAACTTTCTTGATTTCTGCCACACGGATCCTGGAACAGATGTACATGAAAATAATTAATAGTTTATTTCCTACTAACCAACTACCTGACACATTATTCCTTCCATACTGAAATTGGTTTTAAACAAGCTACATTATCCTACATTAGAATACCAACAATCTACCCCAAGTACAGTATTGTCATATGTATATTTATTGTATATAATCAGAGATATGCCTTACCTAGTCTCAACAGCACTCAATTTGGCCTGATACTTCTTGTCATCTTTATCGAAAGGATATCCATTAAATTTACGCAGATTTCTCTTGATAGAGACTCCACTGCCCGGCCGACCATATGCTACACGATGTAAAATTTTCAGCTCATCCATTGGCAATTTCTGAAAGTTGAAAAAGAAACAAAAACTTATCCTCCTGGGCTGAAATATCACTCCATTAATAAAGCTTTAAAGAATCATATAAAATAACAATATTCTGTACACATGGAAACCCATATACTGTACCTTACCAGTAACTATAGAAATACAATACTGTACTTCACACATAATTAAGTGTTCAAAGAGGTAACTATATACGGTAACCAGATATTGTATAACATGACTTCTGTACTGAATACATTAACGTCTAACTAACCGTGATCATGGCATTAATATATGGAATATCGCCAAATGGCACTCCATTTCCATCTGGTTTAACCTCCTCCTCCTTCTTTGTCTCCTCCTCGTAACGTTCAACTTTCTTGCGATCTCTTTTACCACTCTTCTCCAAGGGCTGGTCGTACAAGGGCACATCAACTGTCAAAAGTCATGCAGGCAGTGTGTTGAGTGACAAAATGGATATGACTGAGGAAGATTAGATAAGCAATTCTCTCCCAATTGACAGCTGCTAATCACTTTGCATGGGACACCTGAATGACTCCCAGTAACTACAGTAATGAATTCAATATCTAGATTTAATTTCTGGAATGCTACTACATAATTATGTTTATATATATAAATGACCCCTGGGTTTGAATCCTTGTCTTTTTACATTATCAGTGAATGGCAGACATTTGTGGGTATGCAAGTGCTTTCCATAAAAATTTGCATTAAAACTAAGTGCTGGATGACTTACGGTCTTTGGTTGTAGTCTTAACTACTTCTGCGGGTTTTTCCTTTGTTTCTTTTTCTTTTTTCTTTTCTTCCTTAGGTTTCTTGGGTTTGACAGACTTCATATTTTCCTCCTGAGTTTCCTTTTCTTCATCACCTTCATCATCTTCAATCTGTTCCTCATTGTCCTCAGTTTTTTCTTCTACTTTTTCTTCAACTTTCACTTCCTTCTCCACTTTGTCTGTAACTTCCTCCGTCTCTTCCATCTTTTGGTCCTGAAGATTAATTACAGTATATAAGCAAGGAATAACTTCTATCTACTAACATCAAGATAAGGGTTTAGCTAAAGTAAATAGTATCTAATAATGTATATAATCATGCATGACTGTACAAAAAAAATATTGCATTTTAAGTACTGTACACTGTACAGTAGTTCCTCAATATAAGATACTGTAATCAAATTCAACATTATCCTTTTAACATATTGTAATCTGGCCTGAGAGAGTCGAGTGGCTTTTATCGTCTGGACCACCAGGTCATAGGATCACTGGGGAGGATAATGAAAGGTAGAAGTGTGAGTATGGAAGTGAAAAGGGGACTACGTAATAGTATAATCCTGCCAACACTGACATATGCGTCGGAGACATGGACATGGAGTAGGGGTTATCAGTCGAGAATAGGTGCTGTGGAAATGAGTTATCTGAGAGGTGCATGTGGACTTACAAGGTGGGATGGAGAAAGTAATGAAAGTGTGTATAAGAGATGTGGTATGAGTGAGAAGGCAATTGGTATTGAGTGTGGAGTGGTTGAGAGTGAAACATAATACACTGAGGTGGTTTGGACATGTGGAGAGAATGCAAGGTGATGAGTTTGTAAAGAAGGTGTATGGAAGTGAAGTTGTATGACCTGGTGTGAGAGGCAGACCACCAGTAAGATGGCAGAACAGAGTGGAAGAGTATGTAAAGGAGAGAAACATGAGGGGGAGGGGAGGGCTTGACCAAGTAGGGAGGGAGGGTTTGAACAGGAAAGACTGGAGACTTTTCTGCTGTGGCCACCCCCTTCGGGGGAGTTCCCGGAGGGAACGAGGCGTCAGAGCTATAGATAGATAGATAGATAGACCGCCAGATACATTGAACACACACACTACTGTTAAGTACCGCTACCTTATCCCTCATAGGTTTTTCTACCTAGATCTGGGTTATTCTGACATCACCAGGGCTCCACATGGAGTATGCCAATCTAGTTATTATTTTAGCCTGCCTCTCTTACGCCCAATAGAGTAGTATTAATGATCTCCAGAATTTTCTTTCTACAATTATATAACTTAATGGTGAAATATGGTTGTTTAGTTACAGTACCAACAGTATGAAATACAGAACATGTCTCGTTAACTGTATTTAAGTTACAGGTTTTGTTTTTATTTTTCTACTTGGGTAACTTGTGTTTAGTGTCGTTGTCTCTTTTCAGAAGGAAGTCATAAGTTTCGTAGGAGTCAAGGTGCTGACGGGCGATTTCAAGCTTTTTACTGTTTACATTATTAATTTACCGTATACTAATTTATTTCTTTGCTATGTAAGGTAATAGTTTCATGTATCACATATTTTAATAGGAATTCCTTATACAACATTATATTTTTGGAAAGGAAATAAAAATATAACATATTGCATATTGGGCATTTCAATTTCACGTCCATATCATAATGATCTCATCTGGCCCGAGACATTAAAAGGTTGCCCAACCCTGCCCTAGACAAACAACAGAGCCATCATCAACACCACTGATATTCTTGCATAAGATTGTCGACACCACAGGAAATCTTGCATACAGCCCTCAGATTTAGACCCCATAATATGTTTTCCGAGAACCTCACCCTTAACAATTACCCATCCCAGATTCATAACAATAACTGAAATTATGCCATGGATCAAGATAAACGTAATAATCTGTATCATGTGGTGACAAGTACATTAATACTTAAAATGTTTATATTAATTAAAACTTGACCTAACATTACCATTTATGGTATTATCACAGAAGTACTGAGCTCACTATACTGTATATATTAGTATCATTACCCACTATTTTGGACCATTCTAAGACACCTTTTCATCTATAGTGTTTCTCTCAATACAAACATGGGGGACCCGTGGGAATGTGGGGTTATGGGTGGGGGGAAAACATGCATTTCACTATGGTTCTGCCTTTATATTACATTTCCTACCATTATTTCAGTTGCTTATAATGATAATCCACATTCTTATTGACCCATGCAATTATGGGAGGGCGTTGGATAATGCGGATTTCGGGTGGGGAAACAGACTGCTCCTTATACTATTGGCTAGGTCCTAGGAACTTGCCCCGGTCACTTTATGATGGTTTAAACCAGGTATATCAGAGTAGTTTGGCCAGGTTAGGTCCCAGTGTCTGCTGTGGTCTAGGTTAGGTCAGACTAATTTCCAAATTAACCTAGAATGATCGAAAATAGTGGGTAATGATACTCAAATATGCAATATAGTGAATGAAGTACTTCTGTATTCTTACCAGTTTATTTAGAGAAGGTACTTTCTGCATATGGCCCTTTGATGGACCCTAAAATTACCCCAAGGTAACAAAATACCATACACTTATCTACCATATCCTATAAATTAATACAATGGGTAGTGAATAGGTCTGAATCCTGACATCATCCTATCCCAACCACTATCCATAGCATTCCATTCATTAAAAAATAATAAATAAATAAAAACAAAATAAAAAAATAACCAAAACATAGGTGTAGGGACATGAGTGTTGGTGGCGGCTATGAGTGGCGGTGTGTACAGCCGCCACTCCCCGCCACTAGACCTCCATCATCCATTCCTAAACCCTAATGACATTATACAAGCCTGCCACTCCACCATAACCACAATAAAGCCTAAATAAATCCCGTGGGCCAGGTGGTGGTGGTGGTAGTAATGGGGTAGGGGGGGGTATTAGGGGGGATGCTTCTAGACCGCCACCTCATCCCACGTCCCCCCCCGCCATATTACACACACCTCACGTCACCACCTCGTCGCCTCACCTCCTTAACTTGGGCTTTGATATCCTCCTCGGCCATATTTCACGCCGGAATAGCTGCGATAACCTCTATATAATCGACTATGGGAAGAAATGGCGGGTAAACGACGCTTGTCAAAACTGGCCAATCACAGACACACAGTCAGCATTGCCAATAATACAACTTCAAAACCCGCCCAACCTTATAGGAAAAACTAGCCCAATTTATAGCCAATCCTAAACCTTATCATTACAACTGTATAATTATTTACATTATTTAGTCGGTTTTCATGTTTATTTTCATCATTATTATACCATACTTGTTATTTACATTACATGCTGATAGAGGATTAGTAGCATCTGACACGTAAGTAACAACTATTAATGTTAGTTATAAATAACCTACTTGGGCTATATATAGTTTATCGTGGCATCACTGCAGATAATACACAACCTGAGCATCGCGCAGCGCAACACTCTACACACTTACAAACTTTTTGGCTATTTTCATGCAATAAAGTCTATTTAATCAACATAGTTTATATACATGGATACTATATTAGATAGTATCTCACCTCAAGATGTGGAAGGACGCTGACATTTGAAAGAAGTTATATAATGGAGAGAAAACCCTTCTGTGTAATGTAAGGGGATTGCAAGATTGCATTATTCTTTTTAAAACTAATTATTTATTTATTCAAATAATGCCTTAATAAGGAATTTGCTTTATAGTTTAATCCACAAGGAATGGATGGAAATAAAGAGATAACAAAAGCTACAAGAAAGTTTTAAATTCTATTATTGCTGTTATTGAGAAATTCAGTTCTTATTACTGTACAAAAAAACAATGTCGTACCGGATATTGCCAGATAATGTTTTTGTATGGAACATTTGAAAACAGTATACAATTTAAATATGAAAGCAATTTTGTATTGGAGTACAAGAAAAATGTAAACAGAATTATTATACACGACAACACTGCCTTATTACGAACTATACCTAACCCGGATATATCCGCTGCAACATACATACGTGCAATACTTTTTTTTCCTATAGCTGTACCACTTTTGAATTGTCTATTCACTCTGTAACAGCTGGTTAGCGAATGCCCAACTGGGGATCCTTTTTAACTCTAATAAGACTGTTATATATACAAACAAGAGCACGCTATTATATTATTGTTTACATTAAGAACATTTAAGTTCAAGCATGGAACAACTCTCCGGTATTTGAAAAGTAACAGCAAGTTCAAGTTGTGGGTCCCGCAGACGGCGCAGAGGGCCGCTCATAGCAGCATAATACGCGGGGGTTGTGTGTGGGATTTAAGGATCCAGAGGGCAGGATTAGGAAGGGGGTTAGGATAAGGGTGGATTGGGTCAGGGACTGCGGGTTGAGGATTAGGATTGGGGAGGTAACGATTGGTAATCGTATTTCTAAACGTGTCATGGGATGGGATGAGATGGGAGATGATTCCACTCTTGTCTTCGTGTTGTCAATAGGTCTAGTTTTGTGTCTTGTTTAAGCAAAGTAACTAATGTAGTGTGTCTGTAATCACGTCTGCAGGCCCATCTTGCAGTTTTGATTTGTATGGACTCTAATTTATTGATATTATTGTTAGTGTATGAGTCTCAGACGGTGTCGCAGTATTCTAGGTGTGGCCGAACGAATGTATTATAAGCAATAATTTTGATGTCTGTGTTACACTTGCTGAGGTTCCTCCGCAAGAACCCCAGGACCGTCTACTAAAATAGCTTTGGCCCTGATGCTACCTATAGGCGTCTTCTATAGGCGTCTTCTATTTATGCCATATCAACCCTGGTCAGGCAACCCGGTTGCTCGAATCGTCGATTTGGCATGTTCTATTTACACCAGTCAACCCGGTTCACCCCAACCCGGGTTGTTCTCACTGACTACAACTTAAGATCATAAGAGTAAACTCCTTAAGTATACAAATTTGCCTAACTACTATTCCGCCATAAATTATGGCGGGGTGTCGTAAACATTGTGTTAGAATTTTATAATTATCTGACTAAGGACCTTCAAGATCTTTGCGAAAAACGATGCAACATGGGGCCTGAAATGGTTAGTAGTATCCAAAAACTTTCTAATTCTACCAATACGTTGTTGGTCTTGGTTTCAGTGGCTGGCAGCAGGGTCCAGCAAGGTGGATCTACGAATCCTTTTGTCCGACCAGAACAGTTCCGCTTGCTTTGGCTTGGTTTCACCCAAGCGAACTTCGTATCCGATTGACGACCAGATGACGTCTTATGTCTGACTGTTGTCCTCACTCCAAATTCTGAACAACCTGACTTATTATACTTGCCTTGACACGGGTTAGGAGTTTATCTCTACCACTCACAGCATGCACTGAGGACAATGGAAAGTACGTGTTTACATTTACAGTACAACGAATCTTAATTAAAATAACATAGTCTACCTTAATATCTACGGTCATACTTTCCTAGGCGGACAAACAGTGTATGTATAGAAAATACGTGGGGGCAAATGGAGGACTTAGCTGGAACACCACTTCGGGAAAGAAAATTACAAGTATAGAATATAATAATAAGTTACTTAGAGGCACCAGAATGAAGATGGATAATGGTGACCTCAGCATAATTTCCAACATCAATCCTACAACCTAGATATTTTTTATTTCTTTATTGCTGAAGATGCATGAGGACTAAAATTTTAAAATCCAGCCGATTCATATGTTGAGTCACGTGCATTAACAATTATTCAGATGTGCTCCGAATACCTACAGAAAAAAAAAAAAATGCACAAATAGATCGTCATATGAATAATTACTTCCTTGATTGATGTGGATAATACAATAATGAGTTTGTCACACCTTCGGACCCAAACAGAGCCAATCCCTCGCCTCTCTTTCACTGCTCCTACTTTGTTTTGGTTTTTTCCTTCGTGTTTGCTATCCCTCATCTTTCAATCGTTTTTTCTTTTGTGGTACAGTATAATTATGATATTTCTGATTCTTCCCATTTATAATCAACTGTCTTTCCTTTATTTTTCTTCCTTTTTCTCCATTTTTACGTCTCTCTTCTCCTTACTCTTACTTTAGGGGTATACACGCTGTTTACTTACATAATTATATACGCGATAACTAAAAAGAATGCCATATTATCATCTCTTTTTTTGTCATATATAAGTTAACATTTTTATAGTTTCAGACCTTCTAAATAAGATATAGGCTAGGCTCAAATTTACGGCGTATGTATAAGTTTAAATCTCTTCCTTATCAGCGACTAACACGTCACATTTAATGCATTCTTCTGACGTTAGTGAGTTAAGATAATATGATTCCGTGGCCTTATCTGAGCCACCAGCTGATAACATTGTCGCCAGTCAAGTTTATAATGTCTGCTATATAGCTACTATACCTATACGTCCCCGTGGTGTCAATATCTACTATACCATCTCACTCCCAGGATGTACAGTACAGTAAGAGGGTGTATATACCTGTCTGTCTGTCTGTCTGTCTGATATACCTACGTTGGTGTCAATATATTAAATACTACGGGTATACTACATTATACATTGTACATTAGTATAGTGAGTGAGTGAGTGAGTGAGTGAGTGCTCTTGTATCGTCGTGTAAAACAATAAGAAACTGTTTATTAGATTAAATTGAAAAAGGTTTATTGTTGCAAAGGCACACAACGAAGGAGAAGGCTCAGAGCATAGTGACCATGCAACCTACAGACAAATTAAAGTTAAAACTATATCTATTACATGAAGGCGAGGAGAAACTTATACCTCTATTATAATTGACGTGACAAGAGGATGGAAAATTTATGTTGCGAAATATTATATGATAGAAAAAGCCTATACTCTCTGATATGTGAACTCTAATGAAGGAACTTTAGTTAAATCATGTGTGGTGTGACGTGGCATGACATGGGAAAAGTTATTCATACATTGATAACGTGTTGTGTTGAGGAAATATATAAATACCTTTAAGGGTCCCCCCCCCCCCGTGATGTAGTCAGAAAATTGGAGGTAGTGAGTCCTTCAAACATTGCCATGAAACACCACCATCAGTATTGAAGGAGCATGTTTTGTGGCATAGTCAGGGGGAATCAGAAGCCACCAATTATACACGATCATAGGGTTCTTAATTAAGGACTCTGTGATTGTGTTTGAGACTTGGTGGCTTCAAATTCCTCCTAACTATGTCACGAATCAAGTTCCTACAATATAGCTGGTGTTTCGTGGCAATGTTTGAAGGACTCACTAACCTACAATTATCTGAACAGTAAATGCCATATCCAGTGTAGAATTTAGACGAATTTAGTCTTAATTTCAATACCGGTATATATTGAAAACTTTACCTGAAACTCAATGTATTGTAATATTTTACCTCTGTTAATGGTTTACACAACATATATACAGCTTTCTGTTTTCCTGCTGTACATTTAATTTTGTAGTTTAGTTAAATGTTAAACTGTCTCTTTTTGTATATTGTATGTATTATATTTTTATTTCTTAGAGTCACAAATAGATGTATATATGCATGTATGTATTAATAATTGAGCCCTATTATTAAGTAAGGTCTCTTTAATTATACAGGTAGGCAGCTTAGATCTCCTCTATTTACCCTGTCCCGTATGTGAGACTCTAGTACGGTATTTATTTCCTTGTATAATACACGAGTAGCCTACTGAGATTTATTAACATTATACTATTGACCAAACGTGTCATAGTTCAGTTGTTATCATCTGTATCAGGACTTCGTAAGTTATCAGTGCTGATTACTAATGGTATTAACTTATATACTGTGTGTGTGTGTGTGTGTGTGTGTGTGTGTGTGTTTAACAAACCTAACCAATCACATATCTCAGCTTATAATCCCCTGCTCATTTACATTCCCGTGTCATCGTAAACAGTGCTGTTGAAAACTAGGTAAACAACAACGCCAACACCAACAACAATACACAGCCGAGCCCACCACCATGTCGCTCTCTTGGCTATGGAGGAAGTTTAGAGGGGAAGACAAGGTGCAGCACGACGAAGACAAGACGAACCAACAAGTGAAGGAAGACAAAAAGAACCACCATCACAAGGAAGACAAGAAACCCAAGACGAGAAGACATTCATTCATTGGTAAGTTCAATTAAAAGGAGATAATCTTGTTTGTAAAGTGGAAGGTTACTTGATTTATTCCTCCTCACTATATGCCAGAAAACAGACTAATAGGGGATCTGTTTCTTGGCACAGTTTGCAGGAATCAATGACCTACCTTCCAATCTACCAACATAAAGAATCTCCCTTCATATATATAACCTTAATCTAATTGAGGAACTTGTGATCTCGCAGCAGGAGACTTGGAGGCCACAATTTCCTCCTGACTCAACCATAAAATAAACACTTACACTAAAAATGGTGTTTCGTGGCACTGTTTGGGGGACTCGTTAATCTCCAGATTCTCGACCACTTTACAATCACCCTAAAAAAAATCAAAACACAAGAATTAAAGCAACTAGAAAAAAGGTTTGTTGGTCCAGCTTTTGAAAACTTGTGATCTAGACTAAAGTAAACCTTTCTTTGAGTCCATTTCGTCTCTACTAACCAAAATTGGTAAAAAAAAGTATCAAACAGCAAAAAAAATACACATGCGCGTATCACTTGCTGCAAACTACATGCATTATATTCTTGTATGATAAGTATAGTTACATTTCAATTCAATTTAATTCCAGTATACAGTAGTTATTTTCTTTTGAACATCACGATTATGGCTGCTATTCTTTCTATTTTTATTTATTTATTTATTTATTTATTTACCACTGTATACGTCTTTTTGTTCCAGTCGTTCTTGTTGTTGTTGTTTACAGCTGTTGTTCCTGCTTTTGTTGTTGTTTTTTATGTTGTTATTGCCTCTGTTATTTTCGTAATTCGTATTGTTGTTGTTGTTCGTCATTCGTATTGTTGTTGTTTGTCATTCGTGTTGTTGTTGTTGTTGTTCGTCATTCGTGTTGTTGTTGTTGTTGTTGTTGTTCGTCATTCGTATTGTTGTTGTTGTTCGTCATTCGTGTTGTTGTTGTTCGTCATTCGTGTTGTTGTTCGTTATCAGTGTTGTTGTTGTTGTTGTTTGTCATTAATGCTGTTGTTGTTGTTGTTGCCTCACGCCTCTTATCGTGGGTTGAAGAGTAACATAAGAGTAACATAAAAGTACCGCTGTTATCACCTGAGCCATCACTCTTTATTATCTTTTATTTATCACGACGCCCAGGCAGGAAGCAGGAGTCTTTTTTATCAGCAGTGGGATATTTCCTATATACACACCACTCGTTCGTTCGTCCCTTGCCCAATGTTTTGTTTAATATAGTTATTATGATTTATACATTTATATAATTATACTGTGCCATATTATGAATGCATATTACTTGGACAAATATGAGATGAATTTTGATATAGAGAAAATGCAAGGAAATAAGTTAAGTTGGTTGAGGATACGTTTCATCCAAGCAATTGCAATAAAAATCTTGTACAGATAATGCAGATGGAGTAATGCAAGGAGGTTGATTGTAGTCATAGGAAAAAAACAAACATAGTAGAATAATATCAATACTAATATCAGTTCACTCGGTGGTGGCATGACTGACTGTGTGTGTGACTGACTGACTGTGTGTGTGACTGACTGACTGTGTGTGTGACTGACTGACTGTGTGTGTGACTGACTGACTGTGTGTGTGACTGACTGACTGTGTGTGTGATTGACTGACTGACTGTGTGTGTGACTGCCTGACTGTGTGTGTGATTGACTGACTGACTGTGTGTGTGACTGACTGTGTGTGTGACTGCCTGACTGTGTGACTGATTGCCTGACTGACTGTGTGTGTGACTGACTGACTGACTGTGTGTGTGTGACTGCCTGACTGTGTGTGTGACTGTTGCAGGGCCGTCAGTGGGAGTACATACCAGACCAGGCCGGAGTTCCTCGAATGCAACAGATGGAACCAACAACAGTAATAACAGTCACAACAACAGGAGCAGCGTCCCTGTACCAACACCACACACACATTACACACGGTCAGTACTCTCTCTCTCTCTCTCTCTAATAATGATAATAATAATAATAAACATTCGCTCGTAGAGCGAGGACTTGGCGAAAGTATGGCAAAATTCAGACCCCTTGAATTTCGACCTAATGCTCAAATCGCGAGTTTTAGGAATACGGCCATCGCTCAAGTACCACCAGAAGCAGAAATGAACATAGCATGTTACAGAAAAAGTCTGATCAAAATCAAATCTCTACAACCGAAATTATTGCAGTTTTATCAATTTTCAGTTTTTTGATAATTTTGACCTTGATTTTTTACTTTTGACCTTGAAAAACAATAGATGACCTAGAAATTTTGATGCCTACCTGTGGTGAAAATTTAAGCAAAATCAGACAAGAGTTGCGACCTGTAGACCGCGAAGCTACAGACACACAAGATCACCGAGCAACATACTTGGCGAAATTTCGCCAAGTAATAATAATAATAATAATAATAATAATAATAATAATAATAATAATAATAATAATAATAATAATAATAAAGCGACTTGCCTCACTATAAACCTCTCCTTACGTTAAATATTCAGGAATTATCTAAAATTAATACCTTCAACTCCTGACAGACACAAACAGCAGCAGAAGACACCTACGGGGAGCCCAGCGACAGTCGTGATGAGTGGCAGTGTGGGTAGTGGTGGAGGTGGTGGTGGTGAGGCAGCAGCAGTGGTGATGGTGATGAAGGATGATGATGAGGAGAAGGAGGATGAGGATGGAGGGATGGTACTCGTGGGACTCTTTGACTACGAGGCTCGCACAGAGAACGAGCTTAGCTTTAAGAAGAACGAGTACCTCAAGGTTAGTCCAACAGAAATAATAATAATAATAATAATAATAATAATAATAATAATAATAATAATAATAATAATAATAATAATAATAATAATAATAATAATAATAATAATAATAATAATAATAATAATAATAATAATAATAAAGAATAACTATACTTTATCATTTACTCGACGAAGAGCTGTTACTAACTGTCAATCATACCTTAATTTATTCACAGACCAGTTCATTATTATTTTATACGGATTAGTTAGTGATGGAAAAGTTACGAGTATACAGTATTGTTATTTGTTTGTTAGTGTAGAGGTAAACAAACCTTATCACACACACACACACACACACACACACACACACACACACACACACACAGGAAAAGCGTCTTCCTGTCTTCAGATTACTTGTCACGTGGGTGGGGGGGTTCTGGGGGGGGGTTGGTGGGGGGTGTCATTCCGGAAGAAAAAAAAAAGTGATGAGTATGTGAAGGACTTTCCTGTTGGGATTGTTCATTATACACACTCACACATACACACACATACATACATACTCGCACACCCACACACATACTCACACACACACACATACTCGCACACACACACACACACATACTCGCACACCCACACACATACTCACACACACACACACATACTCGCACACATACACATACTCGCACACACACACACATACTCGCACACACACACACACACACACACTCCTGACCATGCCACGAAATAAGATCCTTCCATTATTATATAGATGGTGTTTCGTGACATTATGTGAAGGACTCATTTAGTGTACAGTCGGCGGCAAAAGTCCTGTCGCCTCATTTGCTTCACCGAGGCATGCGATGTTCATAGACTCGAGATTATTATTATGTGTAGAAAACGTGCGTAAATATTTCTATCAACATCAACACTGCCGGCATGTCTGTCTCGGTGAAGCAAGCAGGTGAGGCGACATGTAGGACTTTTGCCACCGACTGTACAGTATGGACATAATATTATAAGTTTCACATGCAGGCTCGTAAAATGAAAAACCAAATAGGAGACATCAGGGGCAGAAGTCAGTATTGAGGATGGTAATAAAAAGCAAGTACTGTAGCCTGCCTGATAATAGACACTGGTTACTCAAATGGGACAAATATCTTTCACCTGCATGGGCTGTACCAACCATTCATGTGTCCAACTGTACCTCCAATTTGTTTTACTATACATCACAGGGTCCCTAAATTAATTGAGGTCCAGGAATGAAAGTTGCAATTTTTGGTTCACTGGTTTGTCAGATGATTCTAAACTTCAACAAGACCTATATACCTAATTTAAGATTTAAGGGAAGTTATAACCTATTGTGAGAAATGAGGAGGTTACTGATTCCTCCAGACTACATCATGCAGGAAACAGAATCCCTCCGTATGAGACTGGGATGTGGGATGAGGGATGTGTTTTTTTGTAGAGTTAGGAGGCCTACTTATACTCCAATTGGTCCCCCCAAGCTTGTCTCCCTACCCCCCCCCCCCAAGCATGTCCCTCAATTCCCGCACCCCCTTTATTAACACGACTGGTGACTATACAGGTGTTGAAGCAAACCAACTCCGACTGGTGGCTTGTTAAGAGTCTGATCACTTCACTCACCACTGGTCACGTCCCACTCTCATTCCTCGCTAAACTCAAGAGTATAGAGGCTGAACCGTGAGTACAGAGTAAATTGTTTGTATGGTGAGTTGACGGGTTGATTCGTGAGTTGACAGGTTGATTCGTGAGTTGACAGGTTGATTCGTGGGTGCATAAGTTTGTATCGTGAATATATAGTGATAATCGTGAGTGAATTGTTTGAATCGTGGGTGCATAGTTTGAATCGTGAGTGAATTGTTTGAATCGTGAGTATATAGTTTGAATCGTGAGTGCATAGTTTGAATCATGAGTATATAGTGATAATCGTAAGTAAATTATTTGAATCGTGAGTGCATAGTGATAATCGTGAGTGCATAGTTTGAATCATGAGTAAATAGTTTGAATCGTGAGTATATAGTTTGAATCATGAGTATATAGTGATAATCGTGAGTGAATAGTTTGAATCTTGGGTGCATAGTTTGAATCGTGAGTACATAGTTTTGAATCGAGAGGAAAAATAGTTTGATTATTGACTAGACAAAATGAATCGCATCTACTTATATTCAATTTGCTTCAGGTGGTATTTTGGTAACATGAAGAGAGGTGAGTGTGAACGTCACCTGCTACACACACTCAATGACCACGGCTCCTTCCTCGTCAGGGATTCAGAGTCGCGCAAGAACGAGTACTCCCTCTCAGGTCTGTTCGGGTCAGGTTAGGTCAGTTTATTAATAGCACCCGGGGTCATATATAAATACATAATATATACAGTATAATTTTTTCCTGTATACCAATGTTTCCTAACGTGAATATCTGTAAAATACATAAAACCTGTAAGTGTCTATAATTATACTATCCCAACTCGTGAATTATATTATAGGATACGAGACCTTTGAGTGGTTATAATATACTAACCTAACATGATTGTATGTGTGTGTTGACCTGTGTAGTGCGTGACATGGACAAGGTGACACATTACCGCATCAGGCCACAAGACCAAGGGGGTGTGTTCATCACTCGTCGCAACCCCTTCCCTTCCCTCCACGCCCTCGTCGCCTTCTACAGTGTGGAGGGCAAGGGGCTGTGTACACGTCTCAACAAGCCCTGCGTCAGAGTGAGTAAACACATTCATTTGTTTCCTCTTTTCTCGTGTGTATCTTGAGCGACCAGAAGGTAAGTATTGGTAATCATCTCGGCCTACACATCTTCTCTCGTGTATATCTTCAGCAACCCAAACCGGTGACGCTTTTATTTTATTTTTAGTATTTTCTGGAGTTTTAAAAGCTTTGTAAAAATCTACAGTTTCCGATTCCATCAAACATAACTCATCAAAGAAAATTGCAATCGTGTAATACAAGAGAAAACGGCATAGTAAGGTGGGCTTTTCTATTGTACACAATTGTTCACCTGAGTGTTGGAGGATGATACTAAACGTTAATAAAGAACTTGAAAATAATGCTTACCTAGTAATGATAAAGTACAGCCAGTATGAAGATTGTATGTGACACTTCAGACTGTACTACTTGCAATAATGGTCCACAACATTGTAAATAATAGTTCATTTATTTTTGTGACGCTGCAGCTGGACACACCAGACACACCTGGTCTGTCATACAACACCTGTGACGTGTGGGAGATTCCGTCTGAGCAGATCCACCTGGTGAGGCAGTTGGGATCAGGCCAGTTTGGTGATGTGTGGGAGGGACTTTGGAACAGGACCGTCCCAGTAGCAGTCAAGACGCTCAGGCCAGGTATGATACTCTTACTCGTATCTTGAAGCTTTATATAACGTTAAATCATTATGGGCATTAAATTCCCCTCTTTAACATTTATAGCTATTTGTTCTTTAAAATGAAAATATATCCTTGACAAAGCTTTGATGGGGAAGCCTTAATTAATGGGTTCTCCTTTTTGCCTTGAAAAAAAAAAAAGCTAAAAGGAAATTAGTTTGAGTATGAACAAGAAAAGTTTTAGTAGCGTTTATTAACTTGGTCAGCTACTAGACACGGAGAAAAGTGCTTCGACATCATAAATTGTAGTTTCTCACGCGACAATTAATTTTGAACTATAGTCTTCATTTTCCATTATATCTCCCCGTTTTATATACTTTCGTTATCTCTATTATTTTCCCTCATCTTCGCCTTTACTCTTCTAGGACGCATGAACCCTCAAGAGTTTTTGGCTGAGGCTAAGGTCCTCAAGAACCTACGTCACGCCAAACTGATCCAACTGTACGCCGTCAGTACACAGAAGACTCCCATCTACATTATTACAGAACTCATGAAGAACGGTTCTCTTCTCGACTATCTTAGAGGTGCGCCATCTACACTCATAACTTTGTACTCACGACCCTCTGCTCTTATAAAACCTCCTTTGCTCTCACAGTATATCTTACACTCATGATTTTTCACCAATCCACCTGCCCTCTCCCCTCACTACTAACCTAATTTCACTTCCGAAGCCTTTCAAACCAAAGCCGTCACCCACGACACACCCACAATTCTAACCTAATCGTCACCCACCTTTCTAACCCCAACCCAAAACACGAAACATCTCCCACCTTTCAACTCCCAACCCCAAACACGAACATCTCCCACCTTTTAACCCCCAACCTCAAACACGAAACATCACCTACCTTTCTAACCGCGACCCCCATCCACCACGACCCTCACAGGTAAGGGACGGGGGCTACCACTGGCGGAACAGATCTACGTTGGTCAGCAGGTGGCGTCCGGGATGGAGTACCTGGAGGAGCAGAAGTTCATTCATAGGGACCTCGCTGCAAGGAACGTTCTGGTGGGGGACAATCACACAGTCAAAGTCGCTGATTTTGGTCTCTCTAGGCTTGTGCAGGTGAGATGAATGTTTGTGAGAGTGTGTGTGTGTGTGTGTGTGTGTGTGTGTGTGTGTGTGTGTGTGTGTGTGTAAGCAATATACGTAAATATATATGTATTTGTACGTGTGTGAGTGTCTTCATGTAAGTGTGTGTCTACAGGAGGAGGAGTACGAGGCCCATGAAGGTGCCAAATTCCCCATCAAGTGGACGGCACCAGAGGCTCTCACACACAACCGCTTCACCACCAAGAGTGACGTGTGGTCCTTTGGTGTCCTACTCATGGAGATTGTCACGGGGGGCGCCACTCCTTACCCGGGTACGTGTACAATCATTATGTTTTGGGTTTGACGTCTTGTATACAGCAAGGCCTGCATGGGTATACTGTACAGTTCCCGTCTACGTATAGCCTATATAAATACTGTACATATGTTATCGCCTAATTATTTGCTTCTACAATCTATTTCTTTCCTAACCTTCATGTATTTTTCTTGCTGTACAATCCATACCTTCCTGCCTACTTACCTATAATTATGAATATGCTTCATGACCAGCCATTTTCTATTTATACTTTTTATATATTATTGTATATACTTTCTTCCCTACTTACCTATACTTATATCATTTTATCTGCTTCACTGTCAACCTACCTACATTATAATTATATACTTACTGTACTGTACATCAATTCCTGTTTACGTATTCTGCTTCTCAATCAATCTGCCTACAATATACCCTCATATTTTCCAGCCTACCTACCAACTTGTTTACATACATAATACATAGATACTGTACACATATACATACATACATACATGCACGTCTCCTAGGATAAAGGATATTTGTTATTTACTGTACATACATACATAACATACATACATACATCTATACAACAGAATAACTTTAACCTTTGACCTTGGCCTTCAACCCGAATTCTATAGAGCATGTTGGAATGTCAAAATAAGTTCTTGATGCCTGACCTTTTGACCTGACCTAGCATCCTCTTCTACCTGACCTTTTGACCTCTGTCCTTTTATGTACGTTTGTGTGTTTCCCTGACCTCCGACCTTCTTCCTAAACACCTTACTATTCCTCACTAAGTTACCCCTCTTTGATTCCTTCCTTCCTCACTCCTTCTCCTCCCCCTCCTTCTTCTCCAAAACCCTACTCTTTCTCTCTAACTTATTCCCCTTTCTTTCCTCCTCTTCCTTCCTTCCATCCTTCTTCCATAATAAACGAAGTTTCCCATTAATATCCTCCTTTACTTACGTATCATTCTATACACATCATCTATTTATCTTGTGTGTATCTCCATGCATATTTATCTACTCATACACACACATACACACACAGGGTTAACCAACGCTGAGGTAGTGGAGCATCTGGAGCGTGGTTACCGCATGCCCCAACCTTCCTCGTGTCCTCCCAAGCTATACAACCTCATGCTGCAGTGTTGGGCCAAGACATCAGACCGTCGACCCTCCTTCTACCATCTCCATTACTTCCTAGACGATTTCTTCACCATAGATGAATCGGATTACAGGGAGGTGGTCACGTGAGGGGCAAAGTTTTTTTTTTTTATGTCCGCGTCCAGGAAATGTATTTATTATTCTTGTATTTATATTTTTATTTTTGTGTTTAATTATCCATTATTATTAGTTTTTTATTATTATTTTTTATTATTGTTGTTGATATTACTATACTATCATTGTTATTATTGGTAAGATTATTATTATTATTATTATTATTATTAGTTATTATTGTTATTATTGTTGTTGTTATTATTGTCATATTCGCTGTATATTAGGAGTCTATATTTATTTTCTTGGCCACACACGAGACGGATTTGTATGACAGTAGTATTGTGGTCATGTGATTTATTATTATTATTATTATTATTATTATTATTATTATTATTATTATTATTATTGTTGTTGTTGTCGTCGGAATATATCTCAATATTAATTTTCGTAACAGTATGTCAGTTTTGTAATAACAACTGGAGACTGTGATGGAAAAAATTGGATGAGCTGGAATTAAGTATTGTTAGTGTAAGGTTCAGTAATGTTCTCTCTCTCTCTCTCTCTCTCTCTCTCTCTTGACAATACATATACAGATTATTAGACTTTGTTTTTTATTCATCCCTGATTCTGCACTTGGGCAAGACCTGTGTGTGTGTGTGTGTGTGTGTGTGTGTGTGTGTGTGTGTGTGTGTGTGTGTGTGTAATAAATCGTGAACGAAATGTTAAGACAAAGGAGGTAAATAAACCAATCTTAAAATTATGCACATTAAATTTTTCCAGGATACACGACATATAAATACAAATAATATAATATAAACAAATAAATAAATAAAGATAAACAAACAGAAAGATATGCAGATGAATTAACAAAGACAGACAGGCAAGAAGATAGAAAAATATAGACAGACAGACAGATAGGCAAGAAAACATAGAAATATAGACAGAGAC
This sequence comes from Petrolisthes manimaculis, assembly GCA_034508575.1. Taxonomy (NCBI): domain Eukaryota; kingdom Metazoa; phylum Arthropoda; class Malacostraca; order Decapoda; family Porcellanidae; genus Petrolisthes; species Petrolisthes manimaculis. The sequence goes on along the minus strand of JAWZYT010006480.1, from coordinate 15,090 downwards.
AGACAGACAGGCAAGAAGAAAGATATACAGATTAACGAAGACAGACAGACATACGGGCAAGAAGAGATAAATATAGACAGACAGACAGAC
>JAWZYT010006480.1:0-10000 GCA_034508575.1 Petrolisthes manimaculis | reverse complement strand
GAAGGTACCCGGCATTGATTCCAGCAGTCAGTCCCCTCCTCACCTCTCTCTACCCTCCTCCCTTCCCCCTCTCTCTCTCTCTCCATTCTCTCTCACTCTCTCTCTCTCTCTCTCCCCTAATTTCCTCTCCTCTCTTAAAAGCGACACGCCCCGGCCTCAACCCTCTCTCTCTTTCTCTCCCTTCCCTCCTCCCTCTCCTATAGTGTGACTCACTGACACGCCTCCCTTTCTCTCTCTCTCTCTCTCTCTCTCTCTCTCTTGCTGTCAGTCCATCCGTGTATCTTTGTTTTTCTCTCACTTTAACCTTTCACACGCTGACAGTATCATTAACCCAACTCTGCCCATTTGGTACACTTTCTTTTTATTCATTTTGTTTTTGCTCTCTCTCTCTGCTTTATTTTTTCCTAGGTCTTGCTTTCATCGTTCATTTTCCTTAATCATGGCTTAGTATTATTTTATTTTCCTCTCTCTCTCTCTCTCTCTCTCTCACTCTCTCTCTCCAGTCGAGACTGGAGATTGGTTGTGATTAGACGTGTCCACTGAGCTGACCCGTGTTTCCGTTCGACTTTGCCGTGTGTTTTGGAGGATTTACAGTAAACCAACGTTGAGTAGAACTTATAATTTGTATTTTTTATCCTTGTATCCAGTTATCTAAGTAACGTAATATCTCCGTTAATATTGAGTAACTATTTATCCAGCACTGTATTAGTATAATTGTGTTTTTATTTTTTTGTATTCACATATTTGTTTCTTATTCAGTTCCTATACACTTGTGTTTATTTAGAGTCTATATATATCTGTGCTTAATATTATATAGTATATTATTCTACTATTTAGTGTGCTTTCGTCTGTTGTTTTTGTCGTTGTTTTATGCATTAAGAGTGGTATATAGTGCCGCACCTTGTCTTTAATCCGTCTACCTGCTCTTAACCCTTAAATTCCCCAGGGAAAACACTCCCTCCACTCACACGTTTTCTTTGTATATATATATTGTGTTTTTAGGTCGACGTATTGTGTTATTCTCTGCCTACATATTTGCGCTTATTTATTGTCTACATAATTGTACAAATTTCGAGTTATATATTTGTGTTTAATATATCCAGTTTCATATTCTGATATTTAACTTGCTTTCGCTGTGTTCTTTTATCTCATTCCTCCCTTCTTCCATCTATTCCCTTATTCATTCCTCCTCTTCCTAATCTAGTGTGTACATCTCCCCCTAACATCCTCAAGTTGAAAGTAATTAAATAAATTGATAAATAAGTTAATAAATTAAATAATAAATAAACTAATAACAAATAAAGTGATAAACAAGTTAATAAATTAAATAATAAATAAATTGATAAATAAGTTAATAAATTAAATAATAAATAAACTAATAACAAATAAAGTTATAAACAAGTTAATAAATTAAATAATAAACAAATAAATAACAAATAAAGTGATAAACAAGTTAATAAATTAAAAAATAAATAAATAAATAAATTAAATAATAAATTAATTAATTAAATATTAAATAAATTAATAAATTAAATAATAAATAAACTAATAAATTAAATAATAAATAAACTAATAAATCAAATAATAAATAAATCAACAAATTAAATAATAAATTAATTAATAAATTAAATAATAAATTAATTAATCATGGCACCCCAACACACCTGTACGTCTTGCTCAGGAACTTTCGGCCCCACAATTTTCGCGAACAGAGACGTCCATTTCTGTAGATTCTGCCAGCTACGTGAGGAGATGTCAACCGACCTGAAGGCAGCACACCACAAGATTGAGGCATTGAGCAAGAAGTTGGAAACGCTGCAAGAATTCACTACACTCAACGTAGGAGTGACACCAACACCGACCGTACCAGTTGACACAGCCCCTGTACTTACTGCCTCTACACCCTCACCTTCACCGACACTACCAACCATACCGTTACCTTCATCGACAACAACAACGACTTCCACTTCTCCACGGGAGGAGTTCAGCATCGTCAGGAACAACACACGACCCAGGAAGAACATCATACCCATCACTACATGTCAAAACCGATTTAAGATCCTGGCACAAGACGACGACGAAGACGACACCGAGGTCAGGCTGGTTGGTGACTCCATGGTCAGGGGTCAACTCACTGAGTTTTGTGGACGAGCACCCAAGTCAAGGAAGCGTTTTTGCATCCCGGGTGGCGGCCTAGACGACGTGACTGACACAGTGGAAGAAGTGACAAGCCAGGCCCCAAACAACACCACGTACGTCATCCACGCCGGAACCAATGACGTGATGAACACCAGATCAGAAGAGCTCCTCAACAAGTACCGACAGATGATTGCGAAATTCAAGGAAAAAACGAATAACATCATACTTTCTGGAATCATCCCCCGCAGAAAAGCCGACATCCGCTTCTACAACACCGCTACCAGCATCAATCGACGACTTGCCAGCATCTGCAACGAGGAGAACATCGCTTTCATCAACACCTGGGACAAGTTTTATTTCGACGACTCGTTATTCTCAGCTGATGGTGTCCATCTGAACCAGGTAGGAGCAGCCCGTTTTGGACGTTTGCTAAACGACGCGGTCATCAACCATCGTACAAAAAACGGGACAGCCCAGGCACAACAAAGTCAGGTAACGTAAAACTAACAAACAGAAAAACAAGGGCAAACGTGCAATCACCTAACCGAAATAGCCTAAAGGTTTTTTATGTCAACGCTCGCAGCATCCATAATAAATTCGCAGATCTAGAGGAAATAACACTCACAGAAAATTATGATATAATCGGCATAACAGAATCGTGGCTAAATACCGAAAGCAGAGACTTCCTAGCAGAGTATAAAATTCCCGGTTACACAATATTTGAAAAAGGCCGTACAAATAAAAGGGGGGGTGGAGTACTACTATATATTAAAGACGATCTTAAACCAATTCTATTATCAAAGACGCATATCGATAACGTAGATACATTATATATACTCGTTAGAAATAAATGTGGGATGAAACTTTTGTTTGCTTTATTATACAGACCCCCAGCTCAACCAGTACAAACCGACCGTGATATCTATGAGCAAATTAGCGAGATGAGTAACACACAAGAGGCTGTAATTCTCGGCGATTTTAATTTACCAGTAACAAAGTGGGGAGAACCATTATCAGCTCACTATGGACACGACCTTTATTCTAACCTACAAGAGAGTTCCCTTATCCAATTCGTTAATAGCCCAACCCGTGGAAATAACGTCCTTGATTTAGTATTTGCAACAAAAGAAGACTTGATAGAGAATATCAATGTGGGTGATGAGTTTACCAATAGCGACCACCGCATAATCACTTTCAGTATAAAGTTCAATAAAAGTGAAATAAACCACAGCTACGAAAAAATCCCTGACTTTAGAAAAGCTAACTTTCACCTTCTCAGGGCGATACTAAAAGATACCGATTGGAAATGTCTGCGAGATACTATTGATATTAATTCACAATGGAACTTTTTCACTAATGCGTACACAAAAGCGGTCAGGGATAGCATACCGTTAAAAAATCGACGTTCAGCACAAAACTTAAAGCCCAAGTGGTGGAGTAAAGATATAGCCGACTGTTTACGAGCCAAAAAGAATGCCCATAATAGAGTAAAAATCACAGCCAATAATGACGACCTTGCCAAGTTTACAGACTTACGTAGAAAAGCCAAAAAGTTAATCAAACAGAGTAAAAAGACAATTGAAAAACACGTTGCAAATCAGAGTAAGACAAACCCGAAAGAGTTCTACAGTTATATTCGACAAAAGAAAGTACTTACGTCAACTATCGGTCCAATTCTTGATGAAAATGGGGACTTTACGACAGATGAAGAGCGAATGAGTAGTATCCTAAATACTTTCTTTGCATCAGTCTTTACTACAGAAAACCCGAACGATATACCAGCTGAAACAACAGTCCAAAACGAAAACACCGAAGTATTAAATAATATCAGCATAACAGAAAATGACTTAATCAAATGTATTGATAAATTAAATGTAAATAAGTCACCTGGGCCTGACACGATCTCCCCTCGCGTAATAAAGGAAGCAAAAAGCGAAATAGTAAAACCTCTGACTCTGCTATTTAATTATTCATTACACACTGGAACAATACCTGACGAATGGAAGCTCGCTAACGTAACACCAATATTTAAAAAAGGCAGCAAATCCTTACCTAGTAACTATCGCCCTATCAGCCTAACCTCAGTAGTATGCAAAATGTTAGAGACAATCATACGAGATAAACTTACAAATCATTTAGAGGAAAACAACTTACTCAGAGACACTCAACACGGTTTCCGCAATAAACGCTCTTGCCTAACGAATCTATTAGACTTTTTAAACGACATTTTTAACGAATATGATAAGAGTAAAGCAGTAGACATAATTTATCTAGATTTCCAAAAAGCCTTTGACAAAGTTCCCCATAAACGTTTAATAAGTAAATTAAAATCTCACAGAATCCAAGGCGACACCGTAAGATGGATAGAAAACTGGCTAAGAAACCGTAAACAACGTGTGGTAATAAATGGAAAATCATCTAATTGGACTGGCGTTACGAGCGGGGTGCCACAAGGGTCAGTTTTAGGGCCAATCCTATTCCTAGTTTACATAAACGATATAGATGAAGGTCTCTCATGCATAATATCGAAGTTTGCCGATGACACTAAAATTGCTAATACAGTACTCACTAACGCACAAACTAAAGAAATGCAAGATAACCTCGATAAATTGTCGAATTGGGCGAAAACTTGGCAAATGTCCTTCAATGCAGATAAATGTAAAGTACTCCATATCGGACATCGTAACGTAACTGCAAACTACTCGTTAAATGGTAATCAAATTAAAAGCGTGGATCAAGAGACAGACTTAGGGGTCACAATATCAAGTAACCTAAAACCCAGTCAGCAATGTACGGAAGTAATTAAGAAAGCAAATAAAACTATCGGCTTTATTGGCAGAGCATTCGAGTATAAGTCCAAAGACACAATCCTCACTTTGTATAATTCCTTGGTCCGTCCCCTTATGGAATATTGTGTCCAAGCCTGGTGCCCGTACTACCAGAAAGATATAGTAAAATTGGAACGAGTCCAACGTAGAGTTACTAAAATGATACCAAGTCTACGAAACAAAACGTATGAAGAGCGGCTAAATGAACTGAATCTATTCCCACTAGCACAACGTAGATTGAGAGGCGACTTAATCCAGGTATTCAAAATAATCAAAGGCATAGACAATATGGACTGCAACAAATATTTCAATATCGATCAATCAAACTACACGAGAGGTAATGGCTGTAAAATCATAGGTAAATCTTTTAATTCACACGAATCCAAGAATTTCTTTTTTAACCGAGTCGTCAACTTATGGAATGGGCTTCCCCGTAACGTAATAGAATGTAACACAGTAGACAGCTTCAAACATCGCCTTGATAAACACCTTGCATCTAATCCCCGACTTTCGATGTTTACTAATGAATAATTTTTTGCCCATTACAGCCAAATTTCAACTACTTTCTATCTTTCCTATAAAATTCCTTGTGGAGTTTTCTCTACCAACTCCACAAGGTTCTGACTCCTGACTTTATTTCCAGTACGGCTCAGGCCGGAGGGATTGGAGGGTGGGGAGAGAGCCTTCTACTTTGCTATCCTTACCTACGACTATCACTGGGGAGAAATTCATTCTCTACCAGTAACCTTCTAATCAGATCACCCCGTGTGGACCGTAAGGTCTGTTGTGGTCTGTGATTCTATGTAACTCTCTCTCTCTCTCTCTCTCTCTCTCTCTCTCTCTCTCTCTCTCTCTCTCTCTCTCTCTCTCTCTCTGGTAGTTATTGAGTCTATATTTCTTGCAAAAGACTTTTATTTCCCGTCTCCTATTTTATGTATTTCTTTATTTACTTTTTTTTTCTTTCCTCCTGTTGCTCCTCACTTTCAAATGTTTCCTCTCCATTCGGTCGGGATATTAGTTGGCCCCCCACCCCACCCTCACCCCATCCCCCACTCTCTCTCTCTCTCTCTCTCTCTCTCTCTCTCTCTCTCTCTCTCTCTCTCTCTCTCTCTCTCACACACACACACACATGTTATATACGAGTAAGCCCCATAAAGAATTGATAACCATATGCAATTTCCTTCCCTGTACCATTTCTCTCATCTACATAAATGACTACGGTATTTCTACGTGTGTGTGTGTGTGTGTGTGTGTGTGTGTATAGATACGTACCATAAGTTTTTATTTGTGTGCGTGGGGTCATGCAGGAATTATGTGTGTATGGAGATGTATGAATGCATGCATGTATATACGTGTGTGTTCATGTATGTGTTTGTGAATTGTGTGTGTGTGTGTAGATGATCATGTGTGTGTGTATGAGTGATTGTGTGTGTGTGTGTGTGTGTGTGTGTGCAGATGATCATTTGTATGTGTGTGTGTGTGTGTGTGTGTGCGTGCGTGCATGATTCACCTGCCAGCAGTGGTGTACATACATACATACATACATTTATGTAGGTAGGATATGTCAGCGAGTGCAAATTATCAGAGCATCGTTGATTGAATTTTCCGCTCTTTGTAAATACTGAAATCGCATTTGTTGATGAACTATTTCCCGCCCATTAAACACACACACACACACACACCCACACACACACACACACACATACAAGAGCCTCCTGACTGAAATACGGTGAGGTTGACAGACACAAATCCCACACAGTCACATGCAACGCGACTCATCAGAGAAATGGATTGACACACAGGGGGGATAGATTACACACACACACACACACACACACACACACACACACACACACACACAAGAGAGAGAGAGAGAGAGAGAGAGAGAGAGAGAGAGAGAGAGAGAGAGAGAGAGAGAGTTATGTAGGCTATACACTCTTACACACAGAAAGAGAAACACACACATATACTCAACATGACACACACACACACACACACACAATATTAGGAGTGTAGTCTCCCTAGATCAACTCCGGATATTATGTTTTGCTTCATCAACGCGAACCGTATATATCTCATTTGTCCAGGGTGACAGCAGAGGAGGAATGAAGGCAGAGAGAGAGAGAAATGAGAGAGAGTGAGAGTAGTGTGAGTGAGTGAGAGAGTGTGTGTTTATGTGTAGAAAGAGTGTGTATGTGTATAGTGTGTGAATGTGTACGTGTATAGTAATTAAATGTATGTGTGTGTGCGTGTATAGTATTTAAATGTATGTGCTGTGTGTGTGTGTGTGTGTGAAAGGCTTTATCCTACCTGCATACGTAATATCCTACGACCTGCACTTTCACTCTCACTCACCTCACAGCACTTCACTTTATACATGTCATCACTTCTGTTATTCCATGTGTCTGTTCAGAATCATAACATATATCTTTAGGGACCCTGTGATGTAGTCAGAAAATTGGAAGTAAATGAGTCCTTCAAATATTGCCACGAAACACTCACACACACACCTATAGGAAGGAGCTTGTTTCGTGGCATAGTCAGGAGGAATCAGAAGCCTCCAATTCTCATACACGATCATAGGGTCCTTAAATCCATCCTTCCATCCATCCATCTACTGTACATCTATTTTTCATTATTTCCATCCATGGATCTATTCTTATTGTATTCCTAAATTCCTGCATTCATCAATAAATATTGGAGTTTTTAGTCCTTCCTTACATGCATCCTTGTATTTGTCCATCCGACCATACATACATACAAAGATACATACATACATACAAAGATACATACATCCATACATAAATACTCCTCTCATCTCCACCCATCCATCCATCATACATTATATACATCCACAATTCCTCTCTTCCATCCACTCATTCATCCATCCAACCAACCAACCTTCCCATCCACCTACCCTACGTCTTTTATCCATTTATCCTCATCCATTTATCCTCATCCATTTATCCTCATCCATTTATCCTCATCCATTTACCTCCTCATCCATTTATCTCCTTCTGTGTCGTTGGTGATGGTTACTGTTAATAAATGAAAGGTATTAGAGGGAAGGCTTTGATAGGGAGGAAAGGGTAGCCACAGACAGGAGGAGGCACAGATAAGGTAATAGGGGTTCATTATAGTCAGTCTGTGTGTGTGTGTGTGTGTGTGTGTAAAGTAAGTAAGGTGTGTGTGTGTGTAAAGTATGTGTGTGTGTGTGTGTGTGTGTGTGTGTGATGTGTGTGTGTGTGTGTGTGTGTGAGTAAAATAAGTAAAATAAAGTGTGTGTGCATGAGTAAGTATATTTTTTTTTTTTTTTTTTTTTGTGTTTAAGTAAGTAAAGTGTGTGTGTGTGTGTGTGTGTTTATCTTTAATTTTTCTTCTCTTTTCCCTTCATTCTTCTCTACACTTCTCTTCTCTTTCTCTTCCCTCTTTTTTCTCTCCCCTCTTCTTCTCTTTTCTCTTGCCTCTTCTTCTCTTTGTATCTGTTCTTCCATTTTGTTCTTCATCTCCTTAACCTCCTTTAATTCCCTTCTCCTTTGATCTCCTCTGTTCACACTCTTCCCTTCCTCCTCCTATCAATCTATTTCTTCCCTTCCTCTAATTCCCTTTCCAATTCCTCTTCCTCCTCATTGTCTTCTTTCTCTTCCTCCTCATCCTTCTCTTTTCCCTTCCTTCCTCCTCCTCCTCCTCTATCTTCTTCTCTTTCTCTTCCTCTTCTTCCTCTTCTGCTTCCTCCTCTCCCTCCTTCTCTTTTCCCTTCCTTCGTCTTTCATACTATTCCCTTCCTTCCCTCTGTTTCCTTTCCCTACCCCTCTTCCTCCTCTTCCTCTCTCCTCCCTCCCTTCCTCCTCCTGTCTCGCCACTCCTTCATTTCCTCTTCCTGTCATCTTCCTCTTTCCTCTCCATTCACCTCCCTCTTTCCTCCGCCTCACTCAAAATCATGTCACACCTCTCCCCTCCCTTCCCTTCCCCCTCTCTCCCTACTCTCCCCTCCCTTCCCCTCTCTCCCTACTCTCCCCCTCCCCTTCCTCTCTCTCCCTCCCCTCCCCTCCCCTCCCCTTCCCTTCCCTCCACTCCCCTCTCTCCCTACACTCTCCTCCTTTAACCTTGTCATCTCTCACCTTCTTTCCCCTCTTTTTCTTTTATTCTTGTCCTCTTCCGCCCTCCCCCCTTCCTTACCCTCTCCTCTCTTTTCAGTCTCTTTCACTCCTATTTACCATCACACTCCCCTTCCACCTTTCCATTAACTTCCCTTCCCTTCCCTTCCTTTTCCCTTCACCACTCCTGCCACTTGCTTCCCCTCTCTCACTTAGCCAATCTCCTCTTACCTCTCTCTCTCTCTCTCTCTCTCTCTCTCTCTCCTCTCTCTCTCTCTCTCTCCTCTCTCTCTCTCTCTTCTCATCTCTCTCTCTCTCTCTCTCCTTCTTGTATTTCCTCTCCCCTCTGTCTGTCCATTTAACTCTCTCTCCCTTCCCCCCATTCCTTTTCACACTCACGTCCCTCAGATGTCGCTCTCTCTCTCTCTCTCTCTCTCTCTCTCTCTCTCATCTCTCTCTCATCTCGTTTATTTCTGTCCCCCTATCTCTTCCTTCCTCTTGATTCTCCTCTGTTTATCCCTTCCTCCAATTTTCTTGTTCTTCCCCATTCAATCACTCATTTTCTTCCACTTACTTTCTTTTCTTCCTCCTCAAACACTCTTTTACTCTTTTCCTATCTTCCTCCTTTCTTAAAACTTACTTCTTCTCTCCATCTTTCTCTCGTCTTTTCCTTCCCTCACTTACATTTTCAAAGTTTTTCCTCAAATTTCCCATCCTCTTTCTCCCTCCTCGCTACTCCCTTTCTTCCACCCTCTCCCCTCCCTACCCCTTTCTTCCACTCCTTCTCCCCTCTCCTTTACTCTTTCAAGCACTTCCCCTCTTCCCTCCCTTTTCTTCCACTCTTCTTCACCTCTCCCCTCCTTCCCTTTCTTCACCCTCTCCCCTCTCCTTCCCCTTTCTTCCACCCTCTCCCCTCCTTCCCCCTTTCTTCCACCC
>JAWZYT010006479.1:22500-23521 GCA_034508575.1 Petrolisthes manimaculis | reverse complement strand
CTGTTGATTCTCACTCTCTCTCTCTCTCTCTCTCTCTCTCTCTCTCTCTCTCTCTCTCTCTCTCTCTCTCTCTCTCTCTGTCGGTAACTGGGAACTAGATAACACAACAACATCAACAACAACAACAACAACAACGAGGTGAAGAGAGAGGAAGGAAGGCAGGCCAGCAGGGAAGGTCGAGATTAATCTTATATGAGGCTGTAGTTGCCCTCTGCCTCTGGTCTCTCCAAACATTATCATCCAATCTCTCTTCTGTGTTTAAGCTCTTGTGTAAATTTCATACTTACTGTTTTGTGAGCCTTTAATTTCCTTCCTTCCTTCCTTCCTTCCTTCCTTCCTTCCTTTCTTCCACTGGGTAATCACGTTCTTTGACTCTTTCTCTCTTGGCTGCTTTGTTAACCTCTTCCTACTTAAACGCAATTGTATTTTTTATTTTATCTTGTGCACACGTGTTCTAACATTCTCAGGTTTAGTTGTATGCTTTGTCACTTCTCTCTCACACACGATTAACGATTATTTTCCTTTTCTTTACGAAGCTTATACTGTATTATCACTGAATCCTCTTTGGCACCTCCATGATTACTTTATATCACACACCTGTTGCGTCTTTACCTGGCATGCACATACACCTATAATGATTTTTTGTGTATTATGTGTATTTGTATGCATCTGTATTATTACCTCTGGCGTTTTTACACGACCATTGTTTTTGTACACTTATGTCATTACTCTTCTTTTTCATCAGCATTAAATATCAACCTGTTTTCACTCGAGCAATTGTGTAGACTGTATATATTTCTCTTATAACAGTTCATCACCTTCGTGCCACATGTATATTTCAACATATTATTCTCCTTTACTTCCTCAAGATAATATATTTCTTCTACATTCCTTTACTCTTTTTTCCACTTTACATTTTCACCGAACAAAATCTCAGCTCACATTTCCACACAACATAATCTAATGCCTATTCCACCTGCCCTGTGCTGTCCTTACTCTTCACATTTCCACACAACATAAT
>JAWZYT010006479.1:0-17500 GCA_034508575.1 Petrolisthes manimaculis | reverse complement strand
AACAGTTAAGTAGTGAGTCAATCTTGTACTATAGCGAGCGTCCAGACCAATCAATGAAAATAAACAGAACGGGCAAACACTCACCACAGACAAAAAAAAACGGATTAGAATGGGAAGGAGAACGAGGGGAAGGTAAACACAAGAAAGAGGTGAGGTGCTGAGGTTGGTGTAAGGGGTTGATGATATTGAAACACGTACGACAAGACAGTCCTTCTAGTGGCCAACTCAAGGATAAGGATTCCTCTTAATGTTGTAACTAAGGAAACGACCACCTAGGCTGTGGGTCGATTCCAGTCATTCGTAGTGGTTTGTAAACACGCAAACGAAAGAATGTTAGGCGTGTAAATTTGGTGAGTGAACTATACAGTGATCAACATTATCTAACTGTGAATTATTTAATGAATTTGGTGAGTAAACTATACAGTGATCATCATTATCTGACTGTTTCATAGATTTTGTGAATGTAGATAATACTCAGCTTTTGGAAAATAATGAAGCCTTACAAGTGCAATTGGTTGGGAAGCTAACAAACAAACCAATACCACTGTGGAAACGACCTAGGCAGTGTTGAGGCAATGCGTTTCTTGGCACAATTCACTAGTCCCGAAATTGCCTCGAATATTTTAACTCTCGTTCACGACTTTTTCATATTTTCCCTCGCAGATGGATGGAAACGGAATGAGGGTAACGTGGAAATTGTGCAAACTCTTACCAAAAGTTTTTAATATTTTTTTTTAGGAAAACAGTAAAAAGTTTCACCGAAGTTCTGAATAGGATGATTATGAACCAGAGAAAGATTGAGAACAGAAATATGAGATCCAATAGTTTTTGAAGCCGAGGGTAACGTCTGTCTGTAAATTTGCTCTTTATTATCGGGGCAGCAGTAAAACCCAACAGTAATTAAGGGACCCTGTGTTGTAGTTAGAAAATTGGAGATAAACGAGTCCTTCAAATATTGCCACGAAACACTACTTATTTGGAAGAAGGAGAGGAAGTAAGGAAAGGAAGGAAAGAAGACGAAAGAAGGAAATAACGTAAGAAAGAAGACAAAAGAAGGAAGAAAGGAAGTAAGGAAAGGAAAGGAAGGAAGGAAAGAAGACGAAAGAAGGAAATAAAGGAAGAAAATAAGACGAAAGAAGGAAAGGAAGTAAGGAAAGGAAGGAAGGAAGGAAGGAAGGAAGGAAGGAAGGAAGGAAGGAAGGAAGGAAGGAAGGAAGGAAGGAAGGAAGGAAGGAAAGAAGACGAAGGGAAGGAAAGAAGACGAAAGAAAGGAAAGAAGACGAAAGAAAGGAAGGAAAAGAAGACGAAAGAAAGGAAGGAAAAGAAGACGAAAGAAGGAAGAAGGGAAGGAAGGAAGGAAAGAAGACGAAAGAAAGGAAGGAAAAGAAGACGAAAGAAGGAAGGAAGGAAGGAAGGAAGGAAAGAAGACGAAAGAAAGGAAGGAAAAGAAGACGAAAGAAAGGAAGGAAAAGAAGACGAAAGAAAGGAAGGAAAAGAAGACGAAAGAAGAAAGAAGGGAAGGAAGGAAGGAAGGAGTCGTAGTAGGTACCGTAGTGTGTAAGGTTTGGAACACATCAAAGACACACGACTTGGCCTTTGTTGTGACACGTGACGAATCGTGTGTCAACTCATCCAACCAACCAACCAACCAGACTCACAGTTGTCATATCAAAGTTGAGTGTTGTGTAGTTGAAACCGTGTGTGTGTGTGTGTGTGTGTGTGTGTGTGTGTGTGTGTGTGTGTGTGTGTGTGTGTGTGTGTGTGTGTGTGTGTGTGTGTGTGTGTGTGTGTGTGTGTGTGTGTGTGTGTGTGTGTGTGTGTGTGTGTGTGTGTAGAAGGTGGCATGAACTGAGACGACAGTGAATCGTTTCTATAGAATATTTTTTAAGATCTGCCTCATCACATTACTTCTAAAATCAGTATGTGAATGTATATACACGAGCATTACATTTTTCACCATCACAATAACAGATGTCGTAATGTCACTGAAGATAAGAATAACAATATATCTAATAAACAAATAAATAAATAAATATCACCACGTGTGAATGACTTGGGTGAAAAAAAAAAAAACTTGGCCATACAGCAAGAACATTAAGGTGGTAACTAGTTCGTTTTTGTTACATTGGAGTGCCTTGATTCCTCCAAACAATGCCAGGAAACAGGACCACAAGAGCAAAAATAATGAGTGTTCTGTTGCTTGGATTCAGTTGCTCCAGAATGACCAACACAAGACTTCCCCCTTAAGAAGTGCCAGGTGAGTGCCAAGTGGGTGCCATTTTCCTCAACACAACACAAGACTGTCTGGAGTGCCACACTTTAAAGGACAATGTGGTTTGGTGAAGAGGCTTTGGGTTTTGTGTTTCTCTAGTCCTTGTGGGTGTGTTTCTGCTCTCTCTCTTTCTCTCTCTCTCTCTCTCTCTCTCTCTCTCTCTCTCTCTCCTTCAAATATATCCCATCCCTTTCTACCCTCGACAACCACAACGCAATGCTTCCCTACCCTTACCCTAACCATTTCCTGACCATCCCATCTATTATACCTTCCCTTCCCAACCCATACCTGTCACCAGTTTCCTTTCCCTCCACCCACCTCCACTCCCATGCACCTCATTCTATTCCCCCTTCCTTTCCTTCCCTCCACTTCTCTCTCTCTTTCTCTCTCTCTCCCTCCCTCTTCCTTATTCTAGCTAATCCTCTCCTATCTCTATTCTTTCCCTGGCAACTCTCCTGCACCTCACCCCCAATTCTCACTCCCTCCACTCCCCCACTACTACCCCTCCCTCCCCACAGCTCCCAGTCCCTCCCCACTACTGTCCCCTCACTCCCCTTTACCCATCCACGTGTCCACTCCCTTTTATGAGAGATGCGACTTTAATCACAGGGCTGCTGCATTTGTCAGAACTAACTCTGGCTTAATTCACTCACCATTCCCTCCTCTGTCTGACTCTTCACCAACCAACCAATCACAGCTCTTGGTTATCGGGGTATTCTTCTTCTTCTTCTTCTTCTGTGCATCTTTCCTACCATCTGTCTGTCTGTCTGTATCTCTCTCCTGCGTCTCAGTTTAACTAATTTAACACTATATTAATTTCACATCAACTTAAGCACTCCAATTTAACTGCGTCCGCCTGCCTCTCTCTCTCTCTCTCTCTCTCTCTCTCTCTCTCTCTCTCTCTCTCTCTCTCTCTCTCTCATCCTGGCTTTCCATCTGTCACTCTCTATCTCTTACCTTCCTCTCAACCACACCATCGATCGCCCTGCACCTCTGTCTGTGTGTGTGTGTGTGTGTGTGTGTGTGTCCTTCAGTGTGTTTCGTGTTCTTTTGATCGTGTTCCCAGTTGAAAAATAACAATAACAATAACAACGCCGCATTAATTTCGTCTTAAAAATCATTAAAAAAATATATATGTATGGCATGGAGTCTCATCAAGCTGTTGGTATCTATATTTGGGTGAGAATTATTGTGACGACCCATGCAGCAATTTTGGGAACGTGCTGGGCTGGTGGTGGTAAATTTAGGCACATCTCTCCTGGACATTGACGAATCACCAGTACGATAACTGCATGGGCGCCACGTTAGCATTATATCACTGAGCCGTGTTTAGTTCTGTATAGACGAGACTTTTCCCTTTCCTGTCTCTCTGTTCTATCGCTCGTGTATACGCTTCGTCAACTCAACCCCCTCAATTGTTATTATGAGGTGCTGCAAAATTATACACGTGTTGTTCTTTATTACCAAGATATTTACTACGATGGAAGGAAAGTGTGGGTGGATATGACGTAAGGTGTTGTTGTATGATTATATTTTGATATGATACTGATTTGTTCACGTGAGGGTGTGGGTTGGTGAGGCCCTGAGGGAGAGGGTGAGGGTGAGGGTGTGTGTGTGTGAATGATGGATGAGCAAAGTCACAACTATTGTAGGGAACTGTATCACTAGCAAGAAGGGTCGTATTCCTCGTCTCTCTGGGGGTTATTTCTAATTGTTTACTTTCTCTCTGACGGTGAATGTTTTAAATCTTGACACAAAGGACTTAGGCTACATAGTTGTTTCGGACTTGTATTGTCGAGAATTCATTGCCTATTGGAGTTAATCTCTTATGAAATTAAGGGGAAAGTGTTGTGTTGGTAAATCTGGAGCAACTGAATCCCCCAAACTATTCCAAGCAACACAACACCATTATTTTTGTTCATCTGGTCCTGTTCTTGGCATACTTTGGAGGAATCAAGGCACTCCAATGTACCAAAAATGAATTATATACCACCTTAATTAACAGAGGAAAATAATTCTCACTCCAAGTTTATGATGGAGCAATCAATCATTTTTCTCAGCCAAAGAATGTTTTTGTTTGAACTGAAAACTGACTGGTACACTGTGTCATATAAACTACAGACCTGGAGAAAAAAACTGACCGCTGGTGACAGAGGATAAGACTTGTCATGTTCAATACAAGAGGGATTTTCTGTTTGGAAATCGCACATACATACATAAATAATACACCAGTTTTACAATAATAACATATTTTGTTTGAATGCAACAACACAATGGAACTG
Source organism: Petrolisthes manimaculis (assembly GCA_034508575.1). Lineage (NCBI taxonomy): Eukaryota > Metazoa > Arthropoda > Malacostraca > Decapoda > Porcellanidae > Petrolisthes > Petrolisthes manimaculis. Next base: position 12,946 of record JAWZYT010006479.1, on the reverse strand, counting down.
TATCTATATTTAATTCTTGCTTGTGTGTCCCATTATTAAATCTCTACTCTATCTTCTGTTTGCCTTTCATAAAACATACTGCTGATTTCAATCTTCTCTATCTCCTCCATACCTTTATATTTCTTATTTTGCTTGTCATACATTTTTCCTCTCGATTTCATTGTGTCTGCTCTCTCTCTGCCTCCATTTTTATTCAGTCATAGATATTCCCTCCCTCCCTCACTCCCTATTCCATGCCTCTGACAATGGCAGGCTGGCAGCAAGGGAAAGTGACTGAGAGAGTGAAAGTGACATAGTGAAAGTGACTGAGAGAGTGAAAGTGACATAGTGAAAGTGACTGAGAGTGAAAGTGACATAGTGAAAGTGACTGAGAGTGAAAGTGACATAGTGAAAGTGACTGAGAGAGTGAAAGTGACATAGTGAAAGTGACTGAGAGAGTGAAAGTGACATAGTGAAAGTGACTGAGAGTGAAAGTGACATAGTGAAAGTGACTGAGAGTGAAAGTGACACAGTGAAAGTGAGCTGCAGTGAGGGCCATGTCTACGGTTGTCCTGGCAACGTTTTATCACGGACCAAAATGTATACAAATTTCCTGCATACGTTTGTCAGAGCATATCGGATTATGTGAATAGTTTCTGCACGCTATGACTATCACTAAGTATTCTTATGTCCATTTAAAATCCATATGAACGACGAAATTTGATACTTTGGACACAGACTATGAAAAAGGTAAAGTTAATATTAGAGAGTGAGATGATAATGTGACAGAATATGATTGAGTGAAAGACAACCTCCAACAAGCGATTCTATTTCCCCCTGATATAAAATGTTAGGGTGAGTTGAGGTTTTCACTGGGAATCCTTGGTTGGTGTGTGATTTAATATTATGGAGAACCAAAGATTTTTTTGTTTTGGACCAAATAAACAAAAATAATTGCTGAATCATTATTTCCAAATTTTCGAAAACTATACCTTCCCCTTTAAGAGACAAAATATGTATCGGTATGTATGTATGTATGTAATGTATGTATGTAATGTATGTATGTGTATGTGTGCATGTATATATATATGTATGTATGTATATATGTATGTATGTATATATGTATGTATGTATGTGTGCATGTATATATGTATGTATGTATGTATGTATGTATGTAATGACACGACTGGCAACAAGGATCACAGAGGGTTTTTACTGAAGGAAATGAAGGCTCAGGAATTGGAAAGCGAAATGGAAAAAAAAAAAACGTCTATGCAAGGAAGGAAAACGAACAGAAACAGAGTCTGAAGAAAAATATAAATAAATGCAAGAATGAATGAAGTAAAAATATAAATAAATGCAAGAATGAATGAAGTAAAAATATAAATAAATGCAAGAATGAATGAAGTAAAAATATAAATAAATACAAGAATGAATGAAGTAAAAGAAGGAAAACGAATGGAAACAAAGACTAAAAAAATAAAATAAATGCAAGAATGAACGAACCAAAGGAATAAAAAGAATAAAAACAAAACCCGAAAAAAAAAAAAAAAATGCAGGAATGAATGAACCAAAGTTGGAATCAGCGAAGAAATAATGACACAAAAAAAAAAATGGAAAGTGGGAAGTAAAGAAGAGAGATTTTTAAAGGTATTGTGTTTAAATATGTACCGTAAGTGGATGATAAAGTTAATAATATAGGGTGAGGGAGGAATGGGAAGGAAGGGAGACACACACAGGAGGAAAAGTGACTCAATCAAACAGTGACTCACTAAAAAAGAAAAAAAAAAGAAAAAAAAAAAAAAAAAATCTAATATCTATGGTTCCGTGTCTTTTTTTTTTTTTTTTTTTTTTTTTTTTTTTTTTTTTTGTCCGTTTCCTTCGAAGGTGTTTGCAAGATTATTGTTCGTGACTGTACATGTAAAATATTTGTAAATTATAATATACTACATCTGGTCACAACATTTTGATTTACAATTTTAGTAATTTGAAATATACATGGTCTTATTTTTCATCTGCAGTCGAAGCATTCATAGTATTATTATTACTATTATGCATTACAAATTATTCATATAACCTATTTTAGTACAGTAATATTGTATTTTCTCCTCAGAGCAAGCAAGTTAAACAGACAGACAGACTATATAAACAGACAGACAGACTATATAAACAGACAGACAGACTATATAAACAGACAGACAGATTGACTTTCCAACAGACAGAGAGACAGGAGAGAGAGAATGTTAATTATCTGTGATCAGATATGGAGCAGTACAGGAAAGGGGGACAAATGACATTACCATGTATATGAATCACATCAATACTCAATCCACACTGACCTCATTCACAATCCAGACAAAAGGGGTTGTGATGGTGAATATCTGAGACAAGGAGTGGTGATGATGGTGGTGATGGTGAATGAATAAGACAAGGAGTGGTGATGGTGGTAGTGGTGGTGAATGGCTAAGACGTGGTGATGATGGTGGTGAATGAATAAGACATGGTGGTGATGGTGGTAGTGGTGGTGAATGGCTAAGACGTGGTGATGATGGTGGTGAATGAATAAGACAAGGAGTGGTGGTGATGATGGTGAATGGTGAATGGCTAAGACGTGGTGATGATGGTGGTGAATGAATAAGACAAGGAGGGATGGTGGTGATGGTGGTGGTGAATGAATGACAATGGAGACGACACAGTTTACGAGTCTGTACAATAAGTAAACATTCACACACTGGGGAAATGTCTACTTCGTGTCTTTCATAAAAAAAAAAAAAAAATTGTGTCTTTCAATCATTTCGTTCCCTTGTGACTTATAATCATGTTCGACCCTAAACACTCATTTTTTTTTTTTTTTTTCACATCTTTAGGGTTTAAGTATTTAGTTTATGGAACGCCTTGATTCCTCCAAAGTATGCCAGGAAACAGAACCAATGAATGAATATAATGGTATCCTGTTGCTTGGAATAGTTTGGTGGAGGAATTGGTTTACTACAGATTTACCACCACCAACAGGGTACCCTAATTATAACCCCTTAAAAAGTGATCCTGAAAATATAAAAATGAGCTGATGAAGGGAAAGCAGAAGGTGATAAGTTATTCCAGTCTTGAGTCCCGGAGATAAACAAGGAATGCAATGAGGGAAGTGTGATGTGAAGAGAAAAGAATTCGTACCCTGGATGCAATGAAAGAGACAGTAAACAATAACACCAAAACACAGTAAACAATAACACCAAAATACAGTAAATATACAATACAGTAAACAATAATAGTAAACAATAACACCAAAATACAGTAAACATACAACACCAAAATACAGTAAACAATAACAGTAAACAATAACACCAAAATACAGTAAACATACATCAAAATACAGTAAATATACAATAACAGTGAATGAATAGAGTTAGAAGAGGTGCATACAGGATATTTTGTATTGAAGACAGTAAAAGTCATTCAAAATATATATAGCAGGTAGGCTGACCGAGTGATAATGGCTGACAAGAGTACTAGAAGGAGAGCAGCTACATTCCATTATGAAGGCAATTGTGATGCTGCTGCTGCTGCCCCCTTGCAAAAAAGTTCCTCAGTCAATTCAACACCCCACAGCCAAGGAAGGGAATTAAGACACAATGAATATTTACCACAATACCTTCCCCCTTTATGCATTGTCTGGTTGTTTTTTTCACAGTTTTAGTTTGGTCATAGATATTTAACTTTTGATGTGGTGTGGAATCCCTCTACATGCAATCAACAGTAATTTTTAAGCTACCAACCATACACACTGTACAAATTATGATCCCTGTACATACAACAACAACAACAACAACAACAACACGAGAGAACACAATCAATGAAATATAAGTGAAACCGTAAATATAAATGGGAGAGGACTAGCCTAAAGTTGCATGGTGGAGGCGAGGTCCAACATGCATATATGTTTACAGAGAGGTGGGTAGAGTGATGGTTGGCTGCAGATGTATGAGGTTGTGTGTGTGTGCGTCGGAGGAGGAGGAAAATATGGACGGGATGGAAGAAAGGTGAGTGGTGGTGGTGGTGGTTGTAAAGATTGGGGATAGATAAAGTGGTGAAAATTGGGGATAGATATGGTAGCAGTGGTGGTGGTGGTGGTGATGGAGAAGTGTGGGGATAGTGTTTGTGGTGGTGGTGAAAGTGATGATGCAGTGTGGTGATAGATATGGTAGCAGCGGTGGTGATGGTGGTGGCGACAGGGAAGAGGGAATTGGATGATATTGGACAAGGTGCATAAGTGATATAAGTGTTTGAGGAAGAAGGACAGGGATAGTGGAGCCAAAAAGAGAAGAGTGAGAAGCTATAGATGAAAGTGCCAACAGGGAATGAAGGTGATGTGATAGTGGCAGGGAACTGGAGGGAGAAAGTTGGAGTCAGTGTGGAGAGGAAGAGATTGATTGACAGACACCGCTTGTGGGGAAGCTTGAGGATTTCGAAGAAGGGAGAATTGAGGTGATGGAGGAGAAGGAGGAAGACGAAGAGAAGGGAAGGGACAATTGAGGCAGATGGAGAAGGAGGAAGAAGAGAAGGGGGCAATTGCAGTAGAAGTAGTTATATACAAGTGAAGAAGGAGGAGGAGGAAGATGAAGAGAAGGGGACAATTGCAGTAGAAGTAGTTATATACGAGTGAAGGAGGAGGAAGAAGAAAAGGGGACAATTGCAAAAAGGGGGAGAAGGAGCAGCAGGACTTAATGGACTTAATGAGGAAGTAGGACAGGTGTGACAAGAAACTAATGAGTGTATGACAAAGTAAACATTGTACAGGTGGTTGTGACAATACTTTGGAGGAATCGGTTGCTCCAGATTTACCAACACTACACTACCGTAACCCTAAGAGTTGATGTGAATTAGATTGTTGGTGTCAGGGAAGCCTTTATTTACATTATATATATTGACTGTACCTGTTTGTATGTCATTAGTAAATTGCATTGCATTATTCATTACCAACATTTTTTTTTTTTTTTTTTACTTACTGCCATCACACTTTAAAATACATTTGCTTAATCATTTTCTGGCTCAGGTTTCTCTCAGGTGAAGGGAGGAAGTTTTGTTTTTGGTAATTCTGGAGCAATTGAATCCTCCAAACTATTCCAAGCAACAGAACACCATTATTTTTGCTCTTCTGATCCTGTTTCCTAGTATACTTTGGAGGAATCAAGACACTCCAATGTAACAAAAAGGAATTACCACCTTAACCTCCCTAAATATTCTGAAATAAGTCCTCAGGAAATGAAAACTCTACACTTGACGAATCAGATATAAGGCAGCAATGAGAGAAGATATAATATAGAACATACAGAACTGGCACACAGAGATGCGATAATACAGAACAGAATATTGACACAGAGAGACGCGACAATACAGAAAATAAAGAATTGGCATAGAGACACGATAAATAAGAACAGAATTTTGGCACAGAGAAGCGAAAATACAGAACAGAATTTTGGCACAGAGACGCGAAAATACAAAACAGTGTTGACACAGAGACGCGAAAATATAGAAAACAAAGAATTGGCATAGAGATGCAAAAATACAGAACAGAATATTGGCACAGAGAGACGCGAAAATACAAAATAAAGTTTTGGCAGAGAGGGGTGACTGAGTACTCGAGGGTAACGTGACTATACCACACTCAGCCACACCACTCTCCTCTAATCACACACACACACACACACACGTCTGTATTCAATAATCACACACACCCTCTCCTTCAAGTCACACACACACACACACACACACACACACACACACGTCTGTATTCAATAATCACACACACCCTCTCCTCCAAGTCACACACACACACACACACACACACACACACGTCTGTATTCAATAATCACACACACCCTCTCCTCCAAGTCACACACACACACACGTCTGCATTCAGTAATCACACACACCCTTTCCTCCAAGTCAAACAAACAAACATACACACACACACACTCCTCCAAGTCAAACAAACAAACAAACACACACACAAACACGCCTGCATTCAATAATCGCCCTCTCGACTAAAAGGGGGAACTTGCACCTCACACATAATAAAGGGACTGTCTCTCATCTTCATCAACACGTGTTCTTCGTGTCTGGAAAACTGTATATAATATGGGAGTGGTGGTGGTGGTGTATCTATAGAGTGGTAAAGTCATGGTCTAATGTAAAGTCATGGTCTAATGTACTGCAACCTGGTGAATAAGAGCGAGCTAGTTGAGTTAATTTTATGAACCAAAATTGCACCCACCAACAGCTATAGTTTCGGATCATTTTTCGAAGCCATCTCATTGGAAGGTGTTGCAGTACATTAGACCATGACTTTACTGCAACACCTTCCAATGAGATGGCTTCGAAAAATGATCCGAAACTACAGCTGTTGGTGTGTGTAATTTTGGTTCATAAAATTAACTCAAATAGCTCGCTTTTATTCACCAGGTTGCAGTACATTAGACCATGACTTTACACCCTTCTGACTTGCTCTCTGTGTCTGGGAGTGGTGGTGGTGGTGGTGTATCTACAGTATTTAGTGTTACTCCCTTCTGATGGAAATACCAGGTTTGTAGGGAAATTTTCGTTGGTTTAATTAAAGGGAATTTTTTGTGTGTGTTGGTAAATCAGGAGCAACTTAATCCTCCAAACTATTTCCAAGCAACAGGACACCATTATTTCTGCTTTTCTAGTTCTGTTTCCTGGCATTACTTTGGAGGAATCAAGGCACTCCAATGTATAACAAAGAGTGAATTATATACCCCCTTAAATACCAAACAAAAACATTGAGAAACAAACTACTACCCCCGATATGATTGCCTGAGCTTCAAACTCAATACTGACGGAACACTGTAAATATCACTATCTCATCGTACCCACTTCAGCTGGATGATTCCTGTCTCAGCAATAATATCTTGCTTCCGGGTAGAGTAACCAGTGAACCAAATCCTTACTCGTGACTGCATTAGCGTGGCGTATATAATGAACATCTGCTCATTTGGGCTTGTCGTGTTTATTAAGGGGAGAGTATATTTTTGATAGACTGGAGTGCCTTGATTCCTCCAAAGTATGTCAGGAAACAGGTCCAGATGAAGAAAAATAATGGTGGCCTGTTGCTGGGAATAGTTTGGAGGAATCATTATCTCCACAAATGCCTAAAATATACCCTTCCCTTAAACTCTCAAAACGATGATTCTATATCCTAGTATATATAGGTCAAATCGAAAAGCTATAGTTTCTCCAGAATACATGTATATATATCATAATCTATAAAAATACCTACATGTATGGGTTATATAAATGATTAGGGCAATAACCAGTTGTGTGTGTGTGTGTGTGTGTGTGTGTGTGTGTGTGTGTGTGTGTGTGTGTGTGTGTGTGTGTGTGTGTGTGTGTGTGTGTGTGAGAGAGAGAGAGAGAGAGAGAGAGAGAGAGAGAGGGGTTGGGTTTGAAATTAACAGCGCTGTATAAACATTATTGCTTATTCCAAAACTGTTGTTCCTTTTTTCCTCTTTGCTTTATCATTTCTCATCCACAAAAATCTCTCTCTTTCTCTCTCACTAAAATCCAATCGCTTCCATTTTCACCGACTTCTATATTTTCTCCTACTCCCTCACCTCACATTCTCTCCCTCAGCCACATAGCACACTTTTCCCGTCAGTGTGTGTTGTGTTGTGTTATGTTGTGTGGTGTGTGGTGTGTATGTATGTAAGTGCATGTATGTAAGTGTATGTATGTTAGTGTATGTATGAAAGTGTGTGTATGTAAGTGTATGTACGTAAGTGCATGTATGTAAGTGTATGTATGTAAGTGTTGTGTGTTGTGTATGTAAGTGTATGTATGTAAGTGTTGTGTGTTGTGTAAGTGTGTAAGTGTATGTATGTAAGTGTAGGAATGACAGAAGGGGTCGTATATGCAAGAACATTCACGGTTTTTACGACGGCTTGCATGGTGCAGGTATACGATGACTCCCTTGACACCATACAGAGCCATTGTAAATACGATACCACTCCATCGTCTACAATTCTACACCATAACTGAATGTTCTCTTGTATACGACTTTAGATTTCATTCCGTTTTGGCAGAGAAGCATATTTATTTATAGATGATTTTAGGTGGTAATTAATCCTTTTTTGGAACATTGGAGTGCCTTGATTCCTCCAAAGTATGCCAGGAAACAGAACCAGAAGAGCAGAAATAATGGTGTTCTGTTGCTTGGAATAGTTTGGAGGATTCAGTTGCTCCAGATTTACCAACACAAAACTTCCCCCCCTTAATTAACTCTTTCTTTCTATTTTACGTCAAGGTTTTGTGATTTTGTCGCCTATGGATACACTATAGACACTACAGCTCTCATTTCCACCTTGTGACACGTGGGAATAACAGTATCTTCCCTACTTGTACAGTCACGAGCACTAATATGTATCCAGGTGTGCTTCCAATACCTTGAGACAGTAAATAAATAAATAAATAAATAAATAAATAAATAAACAAATAAACAGGAAAAAGCCTGTCACCCTATTCCCGCATACATCCCCCAAGCCCCCCCCCCCTCCCAAGCCTGTTCCCCTACTCCCGCACCCCCCAAACCCCCCAAAGCCTGTCCCCTACTCCCACACCCCCTTAACGAGATGAGGTATAATAATGTTACTCACTTAATAAGGTCTCCAGCCAAGTATCCTCGAAAAGTATCAAGCTGTGATTAAACTCGCCTCTCTCTATTCATGACCACAGCTGCAGTATTTTATTTGCAGTTATTATTTGCAGTTATTTCTATTGCCAGAGATGGGTAAAAACTTGCACATATATATTTGTTTGCAGTTATTTATATTGCCAGAGATAGGTAAAAACTTGCACACATCTATTTGCAGTTATTTATATTGCCAGAGATAGGTAAAAACTTGCACACATCTATTTTTTATATGTACTGAAAGTGGATAGTGGGAGTGCATGTAATGAATGTCACACGTATACTGTTCAGTCCCGTATATGAAATGGAGTGCAGGGAAATTGGTCTGCACGGTGGGAAAATAATCGACTGGAGCAGGTTCCATTTCCTGGTGGTGCTCGCTTCGTCAATCAGTCCTTTCATCTCTCCATCACTCACTAGCTTGTTGGTGGAGGGAACGTCACTGACACACCAAACCAAACCCCTTCCCCATACCTCCTATATACCATTCCATCCAGCCTATACCGAACCAGTCCACTCCTCAGTCCCCTTACAGACAAACCACTCCACATCACCACATACACTATACTATACCACTCACTCCTCTCCCTTTCCTCTCCCTTTCCTACCCACCATTCACTCTCTCCCATGAGCCATTGTTCTGCCCATCAGTCTACCCACCAAACCAATCTTCCCCCTCCCACCCCACATCCTCACCCACCATGTCCATCGTTCTCCCACACCCTCACCCACCAATCCTTCTCCTTACTACATCCTCAACCACCAAATCCCCCTACTACTCCCTCACCCACCAAGTCAACCAATCATTTTCCCCACACCACTACAACACCACCCACCAAATCAACCACTCCTTCTCTCAACCACAACATCACCACCACCACAACACCACACCAACACCCACCTACCACAACACCAACACCACCACCACATACCACCACCCACCCACCTACCACAACACCACCAACACCACCACCACTTACAACCACCCACCCACCTACCACAACACCACCACCACCACCACCCTATGCCTGGCCATCCCTGCTATAAACTGTGATCTAAGTGACGGTGGTGGTGCGTCTGGAGGTAGTTTGGTCCACTAATGGTGTGACCTGGAACCATCATAAAGCCCCTCCCTCTCCCTGACCTGGGGGTGATACAAAGGTGATACAAAAGGACAAATACATTTATATCCTATTTTCTGACTACATTACACGAGGGTTCTTAAGATTATGCCCATATCGTTGTAACAGGAGACACACAGACAGACAGACAGACAGACAGACAGCAGCAGGAGGAGGAGGAGGAGGGGTGTGGTGGATTAAAATTTTGTTAGGGGGTCCTGAGGGAAGACATGGGATGGTTAGGGGAGATGGGATGGGATGGGATGGGTGGGGGAGACTGGTAGGGACTTTTAGAGGAGGTGGGACGGGATGGGAAGGGTAAGGGGAGATGGGATAGGACTGAAATAGAATCTAAGAAGGGACGGGAAGGGATGGGGAAATGGGAAGGAAAAAGAAAAAGAAAATTAGAAGAAAACGGAGGGAAAGATGAGATGGGAAATAAAGAGGGAAGTGGTCAGCGAGGGTAACGAGTATGGCTGACTCAGAATGTATAACTAAAATGGAGAGGTAATTAAGGAGAACATGACTATTACATTCATCCTTACAACCATAGGTTCTGAGTGATCCATTGATAAAATACCAGTGTTTACTTTGGAGCAGCTGCCAGACATTGCCACACACCACCAAATTTGGTTGCAGTCTTTTCTTGGCCAACTGTACTATAGAGCCCCACTCCATCACGCCACGCCCACGTACAGCCTCACCCCACGCCCACGTACAGCCTCACCCCACGCCCACGTACAGCCTAACGCCACGCCCATGTACAGCCTCACCCCACGCCCACCTTTCTCCGCCTCACCCCAACACAACTATTCGCCTCTCTTAAAGTAATTACAACAATTACAACAGGCACTTGGACACGATCACTCCATTTACCCGAGTCGTTTTGTCCAAAGTGCCTGAGGAGAGACGAACACAACAGTCTATTATTCTCTACTTCCACTTCCATGGGATTACGAAATGATGAATAAAGTATCATAAAACATCTGGACCAATATTTTTAAACTTACTGATCAACTAACTCTAAGCTATGATAAATGACCCTGTGGTCGTGTATGAAAATTGGAGGCTTCTGTTTCCTTCTGACTATGCCACGAAACAAGCTCTTTCTATATAGGTAATGTTTCGTGGCAATAATTGAAGGACTCATTTACCTCCAATTTTCCTCAAATACAATACAGGGTCCCTTAAAGTGTGGTTGTGTTGCTTTGAAAGACTGAAATTGATTTGTGATTCGACGAAAAAAAATCTAGTCCTGGAATTGGTTTTACGACACACACTGTGGGTGGTAAATATTAATCAAGTGAAATCTCCGCCTGTCACAGAGCAAGTGGTGTGTGTGTGTGTGTGTGTGTGTGTGTGTGTGTGTGTGTGTGTGTGTGTGTGTGTGTGTGTGTGTGTGTGTGTGTGTGTGTGTGTGTGTGCGCGACCTTTGATGGCAGTGGAATCGGTCATATCAACGTGGCAACAGAAAGAATAATGTTATTTGATGGATTGGAAAAGTAGGTGGAAGCGAGAAAGGTAAGTGTGTGTAGATGGAGTCTGTGATAAATAAGTAGGGGTTCGTGAGATACGGAGTGGCAGGTGTGAGCACGAGAGGCAGGAGGGGCACGGAAAGGTAGGTGTGGGCACGGAGAGGCAGGAATGGGTACGGAGAGGCTGGTGTGTGCACGGAGAGGCAGGTGTGTGCACTGAAAGGTAGGTGTGTGCACGGAAAAGGTAGTAGTGGACAAGGAGAAGCAGGAAGGACAGGTAAACACAGTAGATGGTACAGTTGGACACAGGAATTCGAGGAATAGCCCTAGTGAAAGATGGTCAATTTCTCCCAATATCAAGTTCCTTAGTGCCAAATAGGAGACATCAGGGGCAGAAGTCAATATTGAGGATGGTAATAAAAAGCAACTACCTGATAATAGACACTGGTTACTCAAATGGGACAAGTATATTTCACCTGGGCTGTAGCACAATTCCTGTGTCCAACTGTACATGCTACACTATACAATATAAAAGACAGCAGCAGTCGTCGTGTTGTTCTGACTCATAAACACTGTACAGTACAAAGTGAGGCGGATTGGTTCGTGATTCATGAGATGCATTGACCATTTGGCTAGAGGTTAAGTTTTATATTGTATTAGGGAAGGTGGGCAGCACAGAAGGAACAGTACGGTATAGGTAAAGTGAGTGTTGCGTGCAGACACCTTAAGGGGAGAGTATACTTTTGGTACATTACAGTGCCTTGAATCCTCCAAAGTATGCCAGAAAACACACCCATATAAAGAAATATAATGGTATCCTGTTGCCTGGAATAATTTAGAGGAATCATAATCTCCAAAAATGTCAGAACTATACCCTCCCCTTAAGTTAAGAGAGGTGACCCAGGCTGTGGTTATCATCAAGCTGTCAGTCTGGGTGCCAGGAAAGTCCTCGAGTCTGGCACCTCACAGTGACGACTTGATCATCTCCAGAGCCACTTCCCTGTAATGACACTCTTGGCACTCTCAGAAATACCAAGTCAATGGGAATACATTACTCTCACTCTTACATTCACTATATTATTCTCACTCTTCTCACTCTTACATTCACTCTATGACTCCACAAAACACTCTCACTCTTCTCACTCTTACATTTACTATATTACTCCACTATTATGCTAATTAATTAAATAGTATTTTCAGTTTCCTACCATATCTATATCCATTACTACTACCATTACGATCGCCAGACATTAATATATAATTACTATTAGTACTACCAACTTGCCTACTATCATTACCTAGTTCCTAGTTGGCAACTACTCTAAATAACACTGGGGTAACTATCACTAACCTACTACTGCCAGTACTGTAAATATATATCGAGGCTTGCTTCGAATAGGCTGATCGAGTAATAAGCGAACTAAACCAAATATGAAAAAGGTGATAGAGTTGAGACGACAAGCAGGAAGGATGTTATTGTTGATACTTTGGTAGATAACTAACTGGTCACATCACCTAACGATATAAATTCATCTGAAATTAAGTACCGCCTAACAGGAAGAAAAAAAAACATAATGTAAACCAACCACCGTCGACCCTCATTCAATTACCCAAAATGTCGTCAGCAGCCTCCACTCAAGCCGGGGGTAAAATACACAGACTGGCACAAA
>JAWZYT010006478.1:45000-48229 GCA_034508575.1 Petrolisthes manimaculis | reverse complement strand
AGTGAGGTTTTAAGTTGCCAAGATTCATATAAACACCAACAACTTTGTGCTTCTTTTTACTTGAACCTAAAGGGTTACATACCTCAAATGCATCTTGATAAAGAATAATTCCCAAGGACTCTGGCTCCCTCTTAAACAAATCATTGCATCTAAATGCTTGTCCATCAGTAATATCACCATAATACCAGTTTTTGTCTTTGTTTTCATGAAGCATTTGTACTGTTGACTGGTAATCCTCCCACACTGACTTATCTTTCAAAAGGCCTTTCAGTGTCTCTAAAATTGGTACATATTGGTATGTGCTTTCTTTATTTTGGCTGTTTTTACCTAAATGGTGAGTCTGAGGCTCGACATAATGAAAATGTTTCTTGTAAAACACATTCCGGTTATACTGGGACTTTAGAGGACCATCATTACATTTCGTAAATATATCAGTTTCTTTAAGGTTTCTTAGAACTGCTTCAATGTTCTCCAGGGGAATATTAAGTTCATTTAATTTAATGCCTAACTTTTGCAGTGTAAATGCAGTTCCAAGGGAATGAATGTTTTGAAAATCTTCCCGAATTCTTTGAATGACACTGGAAGGTACCAGATGTTTTACTTGTAGTTTCAGATAAAACTTGGCCAAATTTATAAGATATAATTCACTGCCCTTTTCCTCAGTGTCATCTGCCTCATTCTCATCTAGCTCTACAGTAGTACTACCACAAAAAAAGAAATCTGATCCAGATTCAGCATTAGCCATACTTGGTCCTGGTATTACAGCCCTTGATGTGCTTGGTAATGATATTGTATTAGTGTCGGACTCAAAAGTATTTGACAATACATTTGATAAATCTTTTATTGAGTAATTTTTATGATGTCTGCTTAAATGTGAGGAAAAGGAGGATACCTTCTTGAACCTGCTTTTAGCTGGGCATTGGGAAATAGGGCAGTGGACTAATGTACCTTCTCTAATATGATTTCTCAAATGTTTCATTAACATTTGGGTACTTTGGCAAACCTCTTGGCACGCACTCACATTACACATTAGATTTGCATCAAGTCCCTTAAGTGACTCCATATTACTTTTACGATGATCACGGAACAGATGAGATTTTAGTCCTTCATATGAAATCAACTGACGTCTGCACCCCTTAAGTGGACATTTAAATAATGTCCTATACTCACTCACATGAAATTGGCTGTGACCAACATAACCTTTCAATGTTTTAGAAACATGATTGCAATGTGCACATGATAATGGGGTGTCCATTATTATTAGTATTATTATTTAAGGGTTTGGAAGAGATTGGCTAGGGTGTCAAGGGGCACCCAAAATTAAAGTACTATACTGCCCTCATAACCTCTATAGTATCCTTACAGATTCACTAATAAAAAAAGGCATTTATTGAAAGAATTACTGTTTTGTAAGGGTGTGTCAGATCTGGCTAACTAGGTCCCAGTAATTTGACCCGGTCATTTCCTGTATTTTACCACGGTTATTTCCAGGTTGTTTGCCCAGATTATGTCCCGGTAATTTGGCCAGGTTAGGTCCCTGTAGTTTGCCCGGGTTAGGTCCTGGTAGTCTGCCCAGGTTAGGTCCCGGTAGTCTAATGCGGTCTAGGTTAGGTTAGATTCAGTTAGGTTAGGTAAGGTCAAGCTATAATTTCAAAATGCTCCATTTGAATATGCCCCATCTTGGAAGTGGGGCATTTGTGGAGGAAATGCCATAGAAGAAAATAGTCTTAGTGGGTAATGATGGTAGAAAAACTAAGTTATATGTTATAACGGTAATTCATTCATTAAAAAAAAAAAAAAAAAAAAAAAAAATCAATTATGTACGGTACCTAACTTGCAGTATAACAACCCCTTTCCTAGTTTATTGCTGCATTAGTGCATCAGCTGCTAAGAAATCATGTAGGTACAAATTAAGTTTAAAAATTAAAAATTCTTATGGGGAAAAAAGTTATAGGACCGTTATTATACATGGAAGAATACTTAGAATTATATAGCAAACCGTGAATTTTGAGTCGTCCCTGGGATCTTCTCGTTATTAAGTATATTCTTATTGCCTGGCAATGCCTGCTGAGGTCTTGGTGTGATGTAATTCAGGAGTTGATTTCTTGAGTTGTTTACTTGCTGTGTTTCTCCTCTCAGTCCGCTTGGCCGCTGGTCAGTTTACGCGCCAAAATCCAAATTCGTCTTTTCAACGGCCCCAGTGACTAGAGCAGTAATGTCTATTAATTAACCCCTAAACTGCCGCCGACATTATGAGAAATTTTCACTCATAAATTAACTTAAAGGTGTGGTGGCCAAAAAATTCCAAGTATTATTAATTGTTTATTGAATAAATTAGTCGTTTCTTAAGTTCAGTAGTTCTAGGATAAGAATATATATTCGTATACACATATGATAGCAGCCCACTCAAACCAAGTTAACCAATTCATAATTCGAAGGGCCAAGCCTTTATTGGTTAGAAATCTTATGGCCTGGGGTTGGTTTGAGTGGGCTATCATCCAGAATTTCAGAAAGTATACCTGTTTCGTAGAAGACTCGACCAAAATGGATTACAAATTGTGAATCGCGAGTGTACAGTTGGACACAGGAATTCGAGGAATAGCCCAAGTGAAAGATGGCCAATTTCTCCCAATATCATGTTCCTTAGTGCCAAATAAGAGACACCAGGGGCAAAAGTCAGTATTGAGGATGGTACTAAAAAGCAACTACCTGATAATAGACATTGGTTACTCAAATGGGACAAGTAAATTTCAGCTGACCTGTAGCACAATTCCTGTGTCCAACTGTACCTTAATTGTTTCCTTTGTAGCTTGGATGTGTATATTAAACAAGAACATGAAGGAAAACCCTTCAAAAGCTCCGGCTGTTAATGATTCAAGTGAAATAATAAAATATCCATATGTAAAGGTCTCAAAAATATTAATTATGTTTTATCTGGATTATCGTATTCATATGGTTATATTGAAATTTTGAAAATGAACCCCTCGGTTGAACCCCCTCTCGGTTGAAAAAAATATTCAATGACGGTAAAAGAAAATGGATGGGAGGAAGATAGTGAGTGAGTGAGTCAGTTGAACCACTTTTAAGAAGTGGTCGCCCCAAGAACAAGAACAATAATTACGATAAGACCTAGAGCTCTCGGCTTAGGCGGGAGCTAAAAAATGGAGTGGCTAATTTTTGTGTTGTCTATATAGTCCATACATGGCTATACAACGTGCACTGTTTCTAC
>JAWZYT010006478.1:32500-42500 GCA_034508575.1 Petrolisthes manimaculis | reverse complement strand
CTTAATTAATGAGTGACATGTTAACTTAAGGCTACACTCCCAATTTAAAGTTTACTGTATTTAGGTTCTTGTTTTCTGTCTGTCTGTCTGTCTATCTGTCTGTCCGTCTCCTATCTCTCTCTCTCTCTCTCTCTCTCTCTCTCTCTCTCTCTCTCTCTCTTCGAACTTCCATCATCTTTTTTCTTGACAATAAGGAAGTTTCACCCATATGTCACCCCACCAGATGTTCCCAGAGAGAGAGAGAGAGAGAGAGAGAGAGAGAGAGAGAGAGAGAGAGAGAGAGAGAGAGAGAGAGAGAGAGAGAGAGTAGGTAGGTAGGTATATAGATAGATAGATAGATAGATAGATAGATAGATAGATAGATAGATAGATAGATAGATAGAGATAGGTAGATAGATAGAGATAGGTAGATAGATAGAGATAGATAGATATATAGATAGATAGATATAGATAGATAGAGAGAGAGAGAGAGATAGATAGAGAGAGCATTTCCTACTGTTGTTGTATCGTAATCTCTTTCTACACACATGTTGGTTTGAGTTTTGTCCCTCTGGTTGAGATTCATTGTCCATACAGCAGATGCTACTGTAATATATCAATACACTCTTCGTCCCTCTGGTTGAGATTCATTGTCCATACAGCATATGCTACTGTAATATATCAATACACCCTTCGTTCCTTACCTACCACTTCCCTTATATATTCCCTTTCCCTCTATCATTTATTATCATTCTTTCCTTACCTCTCCCTTTCCCTCTATCATTTATTACCCTTCTTTCCTTACCTCCCATTTCCCTCCTTCATTCCCTCATATTCTCTCCTTCCCTTCCTCCTATTCCCCTTCCTTTCTTACCTCCCATTCGTTCCTTCATTCCTTCCCTTCCTCATATTCCCTCCTTCCTTCCATCCCATTTCCCTTCTTTCTTCATTCCCTCATATTCCTTCTTTCCTCATTACCTTCATTTGTTTTTCTTTATAGGATATGTCTTCATTCATCCTACACACACACACACACACACACATAAAATATATATGCATTCCTAAACACATACACACACACACACATTGCATTCATTCCTAAACACATACACACACACACACACATATATAGCATGCATTCCTAAATACACACATACACAAACACACATTACATACATTTCTAAACACATACACACAATATATGCAATACTAAACACACACACACACACACACACACACACACACACACACACTGAAAACAAAAAAATAAGACCACATTTCCTGCTTCCACCTTCACACTAACCTAACATTACAACACACACAGACACAAACACACACACACACACACAGACAGACAGACAGACAGACAGACAGACAGACAGACAGACAGACAGACAGACAGACAGACAGACAGACAGACAGACAGACAGACACACACACACACACAGACAGACAGACACACACACACACACACAGATAACATTAGCAAGCAAACCAAGGCAGGATCCACACACACACACACACACAGACAGACAGACACACACACACACAGATAACATTAGCAAGCAAACCAAGGCAGGATCCACACACACACACACACACACACACACCCGGCGCTGGTCCCTAATGCATCCCTCTTTCTTTCTTTTCATGTGTGTGTGTGTGTGTGTCATTATATTTAATAGGCATGAACCCCCCCCCCCCTTGCTCTCTCTCTCTCTCTCTCTCTCTCTCTCTCTCTCTCTCTCTCTCTCTCTCTCTCTTCCATTCAAAAGTGCCACAACGTGTAGCCTAATCTCTCTCTCTCTCTCGGTAATTTTTACAAGTTATCACAACAGGATTTCACTGGAATTTTTTTTATTTCCTAGAAGGATTTAGTGTGACTACCGGGACCTAACTGGGGCAGACTACCGGGAACTAAGGAGGAAAAAATATACAGTAGAAATTAGTCAGACCTCACCTGACCTGACCTAACCTAATCTGGACTGGGACACACTACCGGGACCTAACCTAACCTAATCTGGACTGGGACACACTACCGGGACCTAACCTAACCTAATCTGGACTGGGACACACTACCGGGACCTAACTTGGGCAGACTACCGGGACCTAACTGTAGATAATAATATCGTATATCCCTCGTACTCTCACGTACACAAGTTACAAGAACGAGTGCCAGCCATATATCACCTCTAAACATTATTCTACACTCCCATTCATATATGTTCCATTCTATGTATATCCACACTAATATGTATGTGTGTATCGCCAATAAAGCATCCTGCCTCGATACACACATATCGCATATACTTCCGCCAGCCAGCCGGAAGTCAAGTAGTCAGAGAGAGACTCGAGGCGGCTTGGCTGGAACACACGCGTTGTACGGTACTCTCTCCCCTCTGTGGCCTATAATAAACCACGTTAGAACCTTCCCACCTAACCTACCTCTACTACAGGTCCTACACGTAGTCAGCAGGGTAAGAACATACACTAACTAGCCTATAAGAGGTAACTACTGTTATGCAGCATTTGCAGAAGAAATGGTACCGGTATATAGAAAAGTTGTTTGTAATAGTGAAATATAAACACTGGTAATAGTAACAATTTCGAAATCGAGTTGTGGCAACTTGTAAAAATATTCCTATATGGGCCCTATATATAAAATTATGACGTCTATGACATGTCCAATTACTATCTTCGATCTTAAGTTTATAGATTAAAAGTATAAGTAATGATTGATTACGTCACGAACTTGTGCTTAAAAAAATAATAATAAATAAATAAATATATATATAAAAAACCTATCAGAAGTAAAATCACATTAGGCTATGTCACCATTTGAAATGAAGTATAAAACTGAAAGATAATGACGTGCATAAATAAGGTGTAGTTATCTAGGCTATACGTGGGACAGAAGAGAAGCTAGGGTAGGCTACACTCGTGATAGGCTACGTAATTTCTGACCAGAGACGAAAGGTAGCCTAGTCACCACACACACACACACACACACACACACCCTGCATTCGAATTCAGTCTCTTTATGTGTACTGGGTGGGGAAATGAGCAATACCAGGCGATTCGAAGCTTTCTGCTCCTCACACTCTGGTCAGAAATTATGTATCACGAGTGTACCAACAACACCCCCACGAAGCTTCACTGTCTCATCTAGTTCGACACCCAATAATCTCGGGGCCTCACAGGAGTCACGGGCTACTGACATACAGACAGACAGCCAGCCTATATATAGCAGTCCCGAGGTTGAGGTATAAAAGGAAGAAAATAAAAATAATGATTAAAATAAAAATAATGATTAAGATAAAAATAATGATTAAAATAAAAATAATGATAATAAATAAAAATAATGATTAAAATAAAAATAATGATTAAAATAAAAATAATAATGATTAACACTTACCACGTCTGAGAATGAAGTAGAATGAGGCAGGCAGGTGGCTTCCGATTCCTCCAGACTATGCCACGAAACAAACAAACAAGCTCCTTTAACGTAGGTGCGTGCATGTGTGTGTGTGTGTTTTTCGTGGCAATGTTTGAAGGCCTCTATAACCTCCAATTTTCTGACTACATTACGGGGGTTCCTTAATTAAATAGATAGTATATTTTGGGTACATTGGAGTGCCTTGATTCCTCCAACGTAAGCCATGCAGGAAACAGGACCAGATGAACAAAAATAATGGTGTTCTGTTGTTGCTTGGAACCATAGTTTTTTTTTTTTTTTTGGAGGATTCATTTGCTCCAGATTTACCAATATGACATTTCTCCTTTAATTAACAAAACTAATGTTAGCCTGTTGTTGGTTGGATTAGATTGATTGGGAGTGAATCAGTAATTTCAATTTTACCACTAATATTGTATATACTGTTTTCCTCCTTATTTAATTAAAACATAAAGGGTACCGTATTTCAACACTTACACCAATATTCCAACACTTTGCGCAACACAAACACAAATTTTTCAACACTTTGCACAACACAAACACAAATATTCCGACACTTTGCGCAATTTAAATATGAAACAACCGCATTACAACATTTTGCACAAAAAAAACACCATTTTTTCAACACTTTGCGCAACACAAACACCAATATTCCAACACTTTGCGCAACATAAATACGAAAAAAAAACATTAAAACACTTTCGGCAACATTTACACCAATATTTCAACACTTTCCGCAACACAAACAAACAAACACATTACAACACTTTCCACAACACTTATATAATAATTAATTAATAATATTTTCGTGATCGACACAGAAAATTAATGGAGTAAGTTAGCATAAAATTTGTCAGACATTGTTTTTCACCATCAGTTCTTATTTTAATGTCTTTTAACGCTCTATTTACACTTACTTACGTACTTATGGCCCTTCTACGTGTTCCTCGGTAGTTCACCAACATTGTAGTCAAAGCTAGAACTCAGTACAAACTAAAAAAACACGTAAAAACTAGAAAAATAATGACGGGAAATACGTGTGAGTGATTTTCAAGGCCACCACCGGGTACTAGAGTGACTAGACTGACTGACTGCAGTGTTGCCAGGTCTGCGCAACAACAACATATCCCTAAAAATCACCTTTTTGACTTAAAATAAATTAATAATTCTAATATGTTTACTCTTCGATACCGATAGTTTTTTTGGTATTTCGTCAAGTAGAAAATTTCCCTGTTTACCCTAGAACAATATCTATATAATTATTTTCCTGTGAATACTTTAAAATTCCCTAAAAAATAAAATAAATACAGAGAAATTTCCCTGCTGCACCTTTTTATTTCAATAATTCCCTGTTTACTCTTCGACACTGATAGTTTTTCTGGTATATCGTCACGTAGAAAATTTCCCTGTTTACCCTAGAGTCTAGAACAATCTTTATATAATTATTTTTTCCTGTGTAAACTTTAAAATTACCTAAAAAAAAATAAAAATACAGAGAAATTTCCCAGCTGCACCTGGCAACATTGAGTGAGGCCACCATTAGCTAAGCGTTGATTGGCTGAGGGTGTTGTGGGACTGGTGGTGGTGGCTTCCTGTGCTCTGATTGGCTGGCTACTTGGTCACGTGTCACAATAATTAGTTGGGGTCTCGTAAGGGTCGATTCCATAGTGGTATTGGTTTGTTAGCTCACCAACCAACCAAACGACCAAATAAATATAAATATGTGTATGTGTAAGGATATATGTATGAACAAATATAAATATGTGTTTGTGTGTGTGTGTAAGAATATACGTAACAATAAATAAAAAAACGTGTGTGTGTGTGTGTGTGTGTGTAAGAATATATGTAACAATAAATAAAAACGTGTGTGTGTGTGTGTATGTATATGTGTGTGTATGTATTTATATATGTGTGTGTATGTATTTATATATGTGTGTGTATGTATTTATATGTGTGTGTATGTATATATACGTGTGTGTATGTATATATATGTATGTATGTATTTATATGTGTGTGTGTGTAAGAAAAGGTTAAAAAACACTAACTTTCCAACATACACACATCTCTAATTACAGTGTGGGGAAAAACAGACACAGCGTAATGGAAAGCAAAAATAAAACCCTAACTTTCGACTGGCTTCCTGAAAACGATTGATTAGGTCAGAGATGGATGGAGGGAGAAAGATTTAAGAAACCCTGTGTGTGTGTGTGTGTGCGTGAATAATTGCTAGTTCTGTGTGTGTCTCAGTGTGTGTGTGAGTAAAAAATGCTAGTTCTGTGTGTCTGTGTGTGTGTGTGTGTTTATGTCTGTCTGTGTGTGTATGTGTGTGTGTGTGTATATGTATGTCTGTCTTTCTGTGTGTGTGTGTGTGTGTGTGTAACAAAAAGTGAATTACTCCCTTAATTAAGAGTTAAAACCTTCTGAGGAAAAAAAAAATGAAAAGTGGTTCTCTCAGAAACGAAATGGTAGTGAAAAAAAAGTAGTGAAAATATAATAAATAAAATAAATAAAATAAAAATAAATATAAAAATAAAAAATAAAAAATAGTGAAAATAAAAGTAGTGAAAATAAAAAATAACTAAATAAAATATAATAAAATAAAAAGTAGTGAAAATAAAAAATAAATAAATAAAATAAAATAAAAAGTAGTGAATAAAAAGTAGTGAAAATAAAATAAAAAGTAGTGAAAAAAAGTAGTGAAAATAAAATAAAAAAATAGTGAAAAAAAGGAGTGAAAAAAAAATTAGAATAAAATAAAAAGTAGTTAAAAATAATAGTGAAAATAAAAATGAAATAAGATAAAAAATAAAAAATACATGTAAATAAATAAATGGGGTTTTCTGAAGTTGTTAGGGGGTGGGGGTAGGGGGTTAGGGGGGGTCCTATGAGGGGGTATTAGGGGGGTGAAGGGGAGACAAGTCAATATTGCAGTCGAGGTCCTGGAGAATATTGCATCCCTCTGTGTGTGTGTGTGTGTGTGTGTGTGTCTGAGAAGGATATTGTATTGTCTTTATTGGTCAATCTCTCCTTACTTTGTGTGTATGTGTGTGTGTGAAGTAATAATAATAATAATAATAATAATGTAATAATGAATTTGCTCGTAGAGCGACCTAATACTCAAATCGCGAATTTTAGGAATAGGGCCATCACTCCAGTACCACCAGAAGCAGAATTAAACATAGATTATTACAGAAAAAGTCGGATTATAATCAGATCTCTACAACCGAAATTATTGCTGTTTTATCAATTTTCAGTTTTTTTAAACCTTTGACTTTGGTTTTTTACTTTTAACCTTAAAAAACAACAGGTGACCTAGAAATGTTGATGCCTACCTGTGGTGAAAATTTCAGCAAAATCGGACAAGAATTGCGACCTGTAGACCGCGAAGCTACAGATATACACACAAACACACAAAACCACTGAACTACATACTTGGCGAAATTTCGCCAAGTAATAATAATAATAATAATAATAATAATAATAATAATAATAATAATAATAATAATAATAATAATAATAATAATAATAATAATAATAATAATAGAAAAAATAATAATAACAATAACAACAACAAAAATAATAATAATAATAATAATAATAATAATATTATTAATATTGTATGCATATATAAGTGAGTGTCTGTGTGTGTGTGTGTGTGTGTTATTGACGGAACTAAGCGAAGGAAAACCACATCTGATGGTCACATTCTCCAATTTATGAGTTTGTGTGTGTGTGTGTGTGAGTGTGTGAGTGTGTGTGTGAGAGAGAAAGAGAGAATGGATTATATAGTCATTAACACTCATTACACACACACACACACACACTCACACACACACATCTCACACACTCTCTCTCACACACACACACTCACTCACTCACTCACCGCCATAAAACGAAGGAATTAAAGATATATATATATATATACTGTACTGATAGTGGTGGACCGGGGTACAAGGAGTGTAGGAGAGTAACTAAACAGAGTTCGAAAAAGTGAGTCTTCTAAACCTCTCTCAACCTTGTGAATAGTTTGGAAAATTCACTTGTTCGAACTCAGTTGCTCACCAATACTCCTTGAGTCCTTGTGGTCAAGCACTATCACCCATGGCTGTATAGTCGGCGGCAAAAGTCATGTCGCCTCACTTGCTTCACCGAGACACGCAATGTTTATAGACTCGAGATTATTAGGTGTAGAAAACGTGTGTATTTCTCGAGTCCATGAACACTGCAAGTCTTGGTGAAGCAGGTGAGGCGACAGGACTTCTGCCGCCGACTGTACATACACTCGCGATTCAAAATATGTATCTAGGTTTGCTTCGAATAGCCTGATCGAGTAGTAAGCGAACCCAAGCAAATATGAAAAAGAATAAGGGTTGTCATTGGTTCACTCGTGTGTCAAATGCTTCGAAACTTCAACAACAAAACCTGGATACAAATTTTGAAACATGATTAGGAAGAGGGAAGAAGGGAAGATATTGGAGAGAAAGTAGGAAGAGGAGAGAAAGTAGGGAGGGAAGAAGGTGGAGAGAAAGAGGGAAGAAATAGGAGGCATTTAGGAAGAGCTGGGCGTTTCATGGAGGAGGAGAGAAAAAGGATTGGAATGTGAGGAGGAGGAGGAGGAGGAGGAGTAGAGAGAAGGGGGAGGGGGAGGAGGAGGAGGAGGAGGAGGAGGAGGAGTAGAGAGGAGGGGGAGGAGGAGGAGGAATGATGGGCAAGAATGTGGAAAGGAAGGGTCAGCCTAAGAATGAAGGGAAGGAGGGGGGAAGGGGAGGGGAGGGGGGAAGGGGAGGGGAGAGAGAGGGTGTAGAGAGAGGAAGAGGAGGGGGAAGGGAAGGAGAGGGGTGGTGGTAGTGGTTACATAGAGTTACATAGAATCACAGACCACAACAGACCTTACGGTTCACACGGGGTGATCTGATTAGAAGGTTACTGGTGGAGAATGAATTTCTCTCCAGTGATAGTCGTAGATAAGGATAGCAAAGTAGAAGGCTCTCTCCCCACCCTCCACTCCCTCCGGCCTGTACCGTACAGGAAATAAAGTCAGGAGTCAGAACCTTGTGGGGTTGGTAGAAAAAACTCCACAATGAAATTTTATAGGAAAGATAAAAAGTAGTTGAAATTTGGCTAACTTGCCACCTGTAATGGGCAAAAATTATTCATTAGTAAACATCGAAAGTCGGGGATTAGATGCAAGGTGTTTATCTAAGCGACGTTTGAAGCTATCTACTGTGCTACATTCTATTACGTTACGGGGAAGCCCATTCCATAAGTTGACGACTCTGTTAAAAAAGAAATTTTTGGATTCGTGTGAATTAAAAGATTTACCTATGATTTTACAGCCATTACCTCTTGGTGGCTGTGGTAGTGGTGTTGAGTGTGTGTGTGTGTGTGTGTGGTAGTACTGATAGTAATAGTGGTGGTAGTAGTGGTAGTGGTGTTGTGTGTGTGTGTCTGTGTGTGTGTGTGTGTGTAGGCCTGTATACCTGTACTTGATCACACACACACACACACACACCCATACATACACACACACACACACACCCATACATACACACACACACACACATACACACACACACACACACACGCCCTCTATTGTCTAGTGGTAAAGATAGCATAGTTGTTCACTGTTGACACAAATAATATTGACACCTATAGTTTGACTGTCAGTGAAAGGTTTGCTGTCTATATGTGTGTGTGTGTGTCTTTGTATGTATGTGCGTGTCTCTGTGTGTGTGTGTGTGTCTTTGTGTATGTGATATCTGATGTATAGAGGGAAGGAGGGAAAGGAGGGAGGGAAAGGAGGGGAGGGAAAGAGGAAGGGAAGGAGAGAGAGGAAGGAAGGGAGAAAGGGAGTATAGGAAGGAGAGAAGGAGGAGGGGAGGAGAGAGGGAAGGAGGGAAAGAGGAAGGGAAGGGAGGGTAGGAGAGAAGGAGGGGAGGAGAGAGGGAAGAAGGGAAGGAGGGAGGGAAGGAGGGAAAGAGGAAGGGAAGGAGAGAGAGGAAGGAAGGGAGAAAGGGAGTATGGGAAGGAGGGAAGGAAATGAGAGAGAGGAAGGGAGGGAGAAAGGGAGTATGGGAAGGAGGGATTCTACACACACACACACACACACACACACACACACACACAACCGTGAGTGAGTGAAGGGCGTGGTGGCTCTCTGTAAACACACACACACACACACACACACAGACAGGCACAATATAATAATAACCTATTTTAGTATATGGGAGGAGTACGAGAGTGTGTGTATGTATGTATGTGTGTGTAGGGTACGAGTGTGTGTGTGTATGTATGTGTGTGTATGGGGGGGGGGGAGGAGTGGGTGTGTGTGTGTGTATGTATGTGTATGGGTATATAAGACACAGGACATACAGCCTCGGAGTGACACACACAAACAGACAAGCAGGGAAGGAAGGAAGGAAGGAAGGAAGGAAGGAAGGAAGGAAGTTAAAGGAAGGAAGGAAGGAAGGAGCTTTTTGCACCTAAAACCCTTTCCTGCTAAATTACTTCACTTCACCTTTAATTCATCCCTCATACATACATACAAATACATACATACATATACAT
>JAWZYT010006478.1:25000-27500 GCA_034508575.1 Petrolisthes manimaculis | reverse complement strand
TTAGTTAGTGAGTAAGTTAATGAATGAGTAAGTTAATGAATGAGTAAGTTAATGAATGAATAAGTCTGTTTGTCTGCCAAGGAGGTTATGCTTTCACTCCTGTATGTTTGTCTGTATGTTTGTTTGTCTGTTAGCAGGATTACACAAAAACACATGGATGGATTTTGATGTAACTTTGTGGTCAGGTCAGGTATTGTAGTGGCAACGATTGATTAGATTTTCAGATGTCAAGGTCAAAGGTCAAGGTCAACGAAAAGGTCAAAAACACATTTATAGCCATATCTCGGGACTCGCTTGAGCTACAGACTTCTACCTGGGCTATTATTGTAGTATTTAGCAAGGACTAAATAAGACCCTATTTGTAAAAAGTTACTAAAAGTGTCTCACCCTATTTGTAAAAAGTTACTAAAAGTGTGTAACCCTATTTGTAAAAAGTTACTGAAAATGTGTAACCCTATTTGTCCCTTTCCTCCTCAGATGCTATCAAGGCGGTGAACCCGTTTGTGAAGCGTGTACCTCAGGAGAAACAAGAGGCGTTTCTGAAGGAGTGTCTGACAGAGTTGGCCAGTCTCAAGACCCAACGCTCCGATGGTCAGATGGTGGCCAGGTATGGACTCATGATTGCACACCTACAGAGGACAGAGTGAACCCCTTTCGCTCGCCCCCTCCATGGAAAGAGTGCCCCCCTCGCTCCCTCCCCTCCCCTCCCCCCTCCATGGAAAGAGTGAACCCCTCCCTCACTCCTTCCCCCCTCGAAATCCAGAGTGACCTCCCCCCTCTCCCCCCTCAATTATCCAGAGTTATCCCCCTCCCTTTTTCCCCTTCCAAGACCAGAGGGACGCTAACATACCCTGCCATACCCTACCATACCCTACAGTGCCTACACCATCATATTGCCTTAGGAAACCCTGCCCAAACCTAACCTAACCTACCCTAACCTAACCTAACCTAACCTAACTAAACCTAACCTAACCTAACCAAACCAACCCTTCCCTAACTTAACCTAAGCTAACCTAATCTAACCTAACCTAACCTAACCAACCCTTCCCTAACCTAACCTAACCTAACCTAACCTAACCAAACCAACCCTTCCCTAACTTAACCTAACCTAACCTAACCTAACCAAACCTAACCAACCCTAACCTAACCTAACCTAACCTAACCTAACCTAACCTAACCAAACCTAACCTAACCTAACCTAACCAAACCTAACCAACCCTGCCTAGACATACCACATCCTAACCCACAACAACAACAACAACAAAATTCATTCTATTAGCATTGATATGAAATTTGGTATTGGTAATTGGTAAATAGTTTATCTGTGGTGAATGAATAAATAAAGCAGCATTAAAAAATACAACATGTTTCATTTCACTAACCTTTTGTGTGTATGTACAGTTGCTAAAAAAAGGTATTGCGACAAATCTTGATAGAACTTTAACCCTAGTAATATCCACAGCTATTTGTATATGGACTATAAGCATGTATAACAGAAGGAAATATACATATCCTTCTGTAATACATATTTATAAGCATGTATAACAGAAGGAAATATACATATCCTTCTGTAATACATATTTATAAGCATGTATAACAGAAGGAAATATACATATCCTTCTGTAATACATACTTATAAGCATGTATAACATACTTATAATCCCTACAAACAACTATCTATCTATCTATATATCAATCTATCAATCTATCAATCTATCTATCTATCAATCTATCTATCTATCTATATATCTATCCATTTAAGGTGGTAATTTTTTTTATTTATTTTTTATTTTTAACATTGGAGTGCCTTGATTCCTCCAAAGTATGCCAGGAAACAACAGGACACACCAGAAGAGCAAAACAATGAATGGTGTTCTGTTGTTGTTGTTGTTGTTGTTGTTGTTGTTGTTGTTGTTGTTGTTGTTGCTTGGAATAGTTTGGAGGATTCAGTTGCTCTAAATTTACCAACAACAACACAAAACTTTTCAACTTTAATTTGGATGAAAAAGGTGTGTGTGTGTGTGTGTGTGTGTGTGTGTGTGTGTGTGTGTGTGTGTGTGTGTGTGTGTGTGTTCATTCTAAAACATCTGTCATCTTCCCACTCCTCTCTTATCTGTCTCATTCCTTCAACAGACATTAAACCAAACACACACAGTCACACACACAACACACACACACACACACACAACATGGCCGCTTCTCTCTCCAAACCCAACAGCCTCACCATCGCTTTCATCATTCTACTCCACGTCTGTTATGGTTAGTATTTAGGAGGCTACTGGCTGCTTCCTCAAAAAAAAAAAAAAAAAAAAAAAAATAATAATAATAATAATAATGAAAATGAAAATGAAAAGAAAAATGTGTTGGGAAATTTTATAGACTAACTAGCAGCGATATCCGACGTTGTTCGGGTGAAGATCCTACATGTGGGTTTGTCAATACATTTCCTGTAATTATTTTGATGTGAACTTATTAGGGGGGTGTGAGGAGTCCATTATCC
>JAWZYT010006478.1:12500-20000 GCA_034508575.1 Petrolisthes manimaculis | reverse complement strand
AATTGGCTGCGTTGTTGTCTGTTATATTTCCTGTTTCTCCACCAGTATCTCAGCCACACCTCCTCCTCTCTGTCCTGTTGGCAACACGAGTAGTAGAGGGAGAGGAACAAGAGACATCATTCACTGGAGAGGTAAGTCCTGTTGGTGTTGTTCTAATTGGTTACGTTGTTGTCTATTATATTTCCTGTTTCTCCACCAGTATCTCAGCCACACCTCCTCTCTGTCAGGGTGGCAACACGAGTAGTAGAGGGAGAGGAACAAAAGGCCCCCTAGCGACCCACCGAACATCACCCCGAGGCCAATGTCGTGGTAGTAGTTGGTGGGGTCCCCGAAGTGCCACAGTAGAGCAATGATAATGTGTTCCCCGAAGGTTATGGTGTAGTACAGAGATATACGAAGGATCTGTTGAGGGAGATAATTGAGAGAATATATATAGAAAATGTTATAAAGTAAAGTGAAGAATTTGTTGATGAGGATAATTGAGAGAATATATATAGAAAATGTTATAAAGTATAGTGAAGGATTTGTTGAGGGGGATAATTGAGAGAATATATATATAATCTGATAATTAAAAAGATTGACTATATATACCAACTGTTATAGAGAAAACTGAAGAATTTGTTGATGGGATAATTGAGAGAATATATATAAAAACTGATAATTAAAAAGATTGACTGTATATACCAACTGTAAAAGAATAAACTTATAATTAAAAAGATTTATATAGCAACTAAGCAACTAATTTACATACTAACTGATATAGAGAAAAGTGAAATATATGTTGAAGTGATAATTAATTAAGAGAATTTATATAAAAACTGATAATTAAAAAGATTTACTGTATAATTAAGTGAAGGATTTGTTGATGTGATAATTAATTAAGAGAATTTATTTATATATAACAATTAATTAATTTCTCCATCCAAAATTATGTGATGATAATATGTATTTTATTTTGTATTCATTTTTTTTTGTAATCTATTCTATTATTTGTTTAATTATCTATTGTTTGTTTTTTATATATTTTTCGTTGTTATTTATATATTCTTTAAATAGGGTCACCTGTAGTTTATCTAGCCTCACCTGTCATCTAATTAACCTTACCTGTCGTTAATCTAGCCTCACCTATCATCTAATTAACCTTACCTGTCCTCTAATTAACCTTACCTGTCGTTAATCTAGCCTCACCTATCATCTAATTAACCTTACCTGTCCTCTAATTAACCTCACCTGTCTGCCCGGAGCGGTGGTGACGAATGAGAACAGATACACGCCACCAAAGGCAATGGAGTTGACCAGAGACATCCCAGCCACGTCGAAGTATATCCACAAAGCATGTAAACACCAACGTAAGGTAATGGGCAGCCACAACCAGTCAAAGTGAACTACCCAGAGTAAGGCATAGGCTATCACTCGGGAACCTGTTATAACATATAGATATATTAGACACACACGAGAGGATACATATACACATATAGACAGTACACACACACAAAAGGGTACACATACACATATAGACAGTACATACACACACACAAGGATACACATACACATATAGACACACACACGAATATGTAATAGTAATGGGTAGCCACAACCTGTAATACATATACACATATAGACATACATACACACAACAAAAGGATAGGTAAGAATTTATTTAATTAGGAACTTTTTATGGGGTTTTGGACATTTTAAAACACACACTTACTCACACACACTCTCTCTCTCTCTCTCTCTCTCTCTCTCTCTCTCTCTCTCTCTCTCTCTCTCTCTCTCTCTCTCTCTCTCTCTCTCTCTCTCTCTCTCTCTCTCTCTCTCTCTCTCTCTCTCACCTATAGCCAACAATTGCCAGCAGTATATAGCCATCTCAGCGGGCCAGGATAGAACCCCTTTACTTGACCTGCCCTGGTGATGCTGTTGTGGGATGGTGCCCTGGGAGATAAGGAAACGATAGTGTAAAACATTTATATAGGGACCCTGTGATGTAGTCAGAAAATTGGAGTGTTGTGAGTCCTTCAAATATTATCATGAAACACCAACTATAAGGGAAGGAGCTTGTTTCGTGGCATGGTCAGGAGGAATCAGAAGCCACCAAGGCTATTCGAAACATTCATATCCTTAGAGTGAAAGATATGAATGTTTTGAATTTTTTAACTTGTGGATATTCGGGATTCGAATTTCTGACTGGCCCAACATTGGCAACGACAGGGGTGAAACGCAGGAGTGGAGCCAACTGTACAGCCACAGTCAAATATCCACCCACACTTTCCTTCCATCTTAGTAATAAAGAACAACACGTGTATGATTTTGCAGCACCTCATAATAATAATAATAATAATAATAATGTTGTATTGCAGTTACGTAGTCTTACATTATCTAAATGTTTTACAGCAAGGAATGGTGTACCAAGTGACTCAGTGATTACCGAACTCAACCGAACTTAACCAAACTTATCAAAACTTAACTAAACTCAGCCAAACTTAACCAAACTCAACCGAATTTAACCGAACTCAACCGAATTTAACCGAACTCAACCGAATTTAACCGAACTCAACCGAATTTAACCGAACTCAACCGAATTTAACCGAACGTACCTTATCCTTGGTGTTTGCGAGGTGCCAGGCCAGTTTATTACAGGATACGTAATGAACCACACCAAGAGTCATTGTACAAATCAACTTGGCCACGACGGATATCAACCTCACCAACTGGACTGTCTCATTCTCACTCTCTTCTCCTGGTGGCGGTGAGGTGGTGGTGATGTTGTTGCCTGGAAGTAGAGATAGATGTGTGGGTAGTTTGTGTGTGTGTGTGTGGAAAAATAGATGTGTGGGTAGTTTGTGTGTGTGTGGAAGTAAATAATAGATGTGTGGGTATTGTGTCTGTGTGTGTTTGTGTGTGTGTGTTTGTGTGTGTGTGTGAGGGAGGGAAAGGGACATATATACAGTAGAAGTGTGTGTGTGGGTGCGTATATGTAGCCTGTGTGTGTGTGTGTGTGTGTGCTATTTCTCTTTTCTTTCTATTTTACCTTTCCTCTATTTAGCTATCTCTCCTTTCTTTTTATTATCCCTATCCCTCGTGTCTTTCTATTTCCCCTATTCCTTTTTTCACCTATCCCTCTTTTCTTCCTTCATTCTCAGTCAAATTATTCTTACCTGCTCTGTTGTATGGATTATCATTATTATCACCTTCCTCCCTCATCCTACAGCAGATTTCCTTCATCCTCAGTCAATCTCCCTCGTCCTACAACACATTACAGGCCTAAACTTTTCTTTCCTTCACATTACAGGCCTAAACTTTTCTTTCCTTCCTTACCTTGTTGTGGTGGAGGCTGCGTCACGACCCCTGGTGGTGGAGACTGAAGTAACATAGCCAGGTTGAGTACCACAATGGGGGCATCCTCTAAGAAGATTATAACGAGGCGTAGTAAGGCCACCTCAGCTATCTCCATCATGTATTTCTCAAAGTTGCGGTACTCGAGGGCATAGTTACGGTTCTGCCAGTGTAGCCTCGCTCGTCTACCGTATACCCAAGCATCTAAGTACCTGTGGGGGTAGAGGAAGTAAGTAAGGAAGGAAGGAAATAAGGAAGGAAATGTAGTCTCGCTCGTCTACCGTATACCCAAGCATCTAAGTACCTGTGGGGGTAGAGGAAGTAAGTAAGGAAGGAAGGAAGTAAGGAAGGAAATGTACCCTCGCTCGTCTACCGTATACCCAAGCATCTAAGTACCTGAGATGGGGAAGGAAGTGAGTATGTAAGTAAGGAAGGAAGGAAGGAAGGAAGTGAGTAAGTAAGGAAGTGAGTAATTAAGGAAGTGAGTAAGGAAGGAAGGAAGGAAGGAAGGAAGGAAGGAAGGAAAGAAATAAGGAAGGAAGGAAGGAAGGAAGTAAGGAAGGAAAGAAGTAAGTAAGGAATTAAGGAAGGAAAGATGGAACCAGAGACATGAGGAATATTGTATTGAGTATGTGTGTGTGTGTGTTGTGTGGGAGGGGGAGGGAAAGACACATATATAGAGTAGAAGTGTGTGTGTTTGTGTGTGTATGTGTATGTGTGTGTGTGTGTGTGTTTGTGTGTTTGTGTGTGGGGGAAAGGGACATATATACAGTAGAAATGTGTGTGTGTGTGTGTGTGTGTGTGTGTGTGTGTGTATGTGTGTGTGTGTAAAGAGAGGATGTGAGAGGGAGACAGTAATAGTGAGAGTGAGGGAGTGTGAGTGTGTGTGTGTGTGTGTGTGTGTTATTATCAATGTTATGACGTCACATCCTGTTGTAATCCCCCCTTCTCTCTCTCTCTCTCTCTCTCTCTCTCTCTCTCTCTCTCTCTCTCTCTCTCTCACATACAAACACTCATTTCGTTTTTATTTATTTATGTGTGTGTGTGCTTTCTTATATTATGCATATCTCTGTGTGTGTGTGTGTGTGTGTGTGTGTGTGTTTATTGGTGAACGAGCGAGTAAGTGGGTGGTTGTATGCATGTTTGTGTATGTGTGTGTGTGTGTGTATGTGTATGTGTAACATGATCATGAGGAATTCTGACCAGTGGCCTGTGTGTATGTGTATGTATGTGTGTGTGTGTGTGTGTGTGTGTGTGTGTGTGTGTGTGTGTGTGTGTGTGTGTGTGTGTGTGTGTGTGTGTGAGTGAGTGTGTATGTATGTGAATGAGTGTGTGTTCTTGTATGCATGTGTGTGTGTGAGTGGATGTTTGTACTCTTGTGTGTATGTGTGGGTGTGTTCGTGTATGCATGTGTGTTCGTGTATGCATGTGTGTGTGTGTATGCATGTGTGTGTGTTCTTGTATGCATGTGTGTGTGTGTATATATATCACCTACCTCAAAATGGGACTGATGGGAAAGAACAACACACGTACAATCCATTTAACAGGCCTTCGTATTGGAGTTTCCTCGTGAGCTCTGAGGTACCTGAGTTAGAGAGGAAAGTTAGCTAAGTAGATACTGTACAATATACTCACTCTCTCTCACTCTCTCTCTCTCTCTCTCTCACACACACACACACCTACCATTGCAAACTCTTATATCCAGCATAGAGGTTGGGCAAGAGGATGCAGAAGAATATGAACCAAGCCGACCTGGACCTCTTAGCTTGGAAATGAGCCCCACACACATACAAATCCAAACAGAGATCAGCCACGTAGAAGCTCAGAGAAAACCATATCACCATCTGTAGGGAAAAAGAGAAAGGTGTTATATATATTAAAGAATTGTGTGAGTGTGTGTGTGTGTGTGTGTGTGTGTGTGTGTGTGTGTGTGTGTGTGTGTGTGAAAGAGAGAGTGTCAGAGCTTGTGTGTGTATGTGTGTATTTGTGTGTGTGAGAGAGAGAGAGATGGGGGGAGAATGAGTGTGTGTGTGTGTGTGGGTGGGTGGGTGGGAAAAAGAGGAGGGATGGTATTATTATTATTATTATTATTACTATTATTATTATTATTATTATTATTATTATTATAACACACATACAAACCGTATATTATTATTATTATTATTATTATTATTATTATTATTATTATTATTATTATTATTATTATTATTATTATTATTATTATTATTATTATTATTATTATTATTATTATTATTATTATGAGAGTTCTGGGACATTATTTTATCAGAAGGAGAGGAAGTACAAATCACTACAACAATGATATCTCCCCTCCACCACCACCTGTTCTCTCTCTATCTCTCTCTCTCTCTCTCCTCTCACATACATACATACATACATTACATTCTTCTCTCCTTCATCATTCACATCCACTCTCCCTCCCTCATTCCCTCTCCTTCTCTCCTCCTCTCTCTCACTCTTTCTCCCTTTCCCTTCTCATTATTCCATATTTCCTTCTATTCACTCTCCTCTCCCTCATACTCTCTCCTTCTCTCTCACTCTTTCCTCCTTTCCCTCAAACTTTTCCTTCCTTCCCCTCTCCCTTCCCCACTCTCCCACACCCTCCCTTCCCCACTCTCCTCACCCTCCCTTCCCTTCTCTCCCTCACCCACCCTCCCTTCCCCTCCTCCCTTCCCCACTCTTCTCTCCCTTCCCTTCCCCTCTCCCCTCCCACACCCTCCCTTCCTCACTCCCCTCCTCCCTTCTGTCCCTTCCCTTCCCACACCCTCCCTCACCCTCACACCCACCCCTCTCTCACACACATTCTCCCTTCCCTCACACTCTCCTCTTACTCTCTCCACTTCACCTGATGTCGTGTAGTAAATAGACAAGTTGCATGGTCCTCAGATATAAGACTTTCAGAAGAGGCCCTCATGTTCATTACCCTCCTCTCTCCTCCTCCACCCACAACACCAACCACAACAACAACAACACCCACTGCAACACCCACACTTCCTTCTCCTCCTGCATACGGGGAGAGAGAGGGGCGTGGTGTGTGTGTGTGTGTGTGTGTGTGTGTGTTAGGTGGTGGTGGTGGTGGTGGTTGTTTTTTCAATAATATTATCGTTCTCTTTTGTAAATATTTCAAACTTTCGTAAATATTTCCAACGCTCCTTCTTTGCCAAAACAAATGAATCACACACGCACACACACAAACACACACACACACACACACACACACACACAGAGTCTATGTTCCTATTTTTCAGTCGTTCGGGATCGGTTTGTTATTTTCTCTCTCTATCTTCCCAAACCCGATCGTGTGTGTGGGTCGGTGAGTGAGTGGGTCGGGGGAGGGGGTCGAGTTTGCCGTTATATATTATCGGTTTTAGTGTATCGGGTTGTTGTTGTTGTTATTTAGTTTATATTCGTAGTCCTTCCTATAGGCATTCGTAATTGGGCTCCCTATCACGATCGTATTTGTAGGTTGGGTGGTATCAAGGTCTAACAACAACAACAACAACAACAACAACAATAACACTCTCCCAACCCCTCATAATAATCAATCATCACTATCACTTTTTTCCGCGGCACAACACAACAAAATAAAATCGTCAGGCGTCGTCATTTTTATTCAGAGATTAATTCAACTATTTTTCTACATTGTGTATATTTATATTTTTAATCCTGGCCACACATACACCGACTCTTCCTCCTCCTACGTCGTGTAAGATTTCAATAATTCAGGGTTTAAATGTTGGAGAAAAGTGACGTGTAAAACTCTGCATATTTCTATTTTTCCTAAGTCGAATTAAGTTTTCAATTTAGTGTTTACATGTTGGAGAAAAGTGACGTGTAAAACTCTGCATATTTCTATTTTTCCTAAGTCGAATTAAGTTTTCAATTTAGTGTTTACATGTTTCAGAGAAGTGATGGCAAAGTTCTGCATATTTATATTTTTGGGATGGGATAAATTGTCAGATAAACGTTTGGTATTCATAATAATTCCTTCTATTTCAGTGTTTATAAGTTGCAGATAATGATAATACGTTGATGCCTTTTAATTTTTTTAGTTCTGCCAAAGTTGGGTGTGTGATTTGTTTTGTTCTGAGTGGAGAAGCGAGAGAGCTAAGGTTTATATTTTCATCTCATTATTATAACACCTTG